>VUQG01015426.1:18888-83647 GCA_015106755.1 Etia nguti
AAAGAAAACAATTCAAATATTTTAGGCTGTTAAACAGTAAAACAGCTTCACCATGTCCATTAAGGGCACTTTTAAATCAATATAGTTCGTCTTAGAAAATCTATCCATTTATTGAGTCTAAATCATAAAACAGTCCCTTCATTCGCTTTTCATTGACTGTGTTTGAAGTTCTTGTAAAATACTTTGTAGCCAAAAGTCAGCACTCACATTGGTGAGAGTGTCATTATTTATGACTAAAATTACATTAAAATATAACATTTTGGCACACTTACATTCTTTCTTTACTGCAGTCATTTGACAAAAGCAAAAAGCTACTCCAGGCTTTGCTTTGACAGTTCTTTTAGAAGAGTCTCTAACAATGCCTTTAAGCTGTTCCAAAATCACTGTCAAGTTCAGCTTCTCATGGCTTATTGCTTAAATATACTTTGTCTCCTTCCAGCACTTTTAAAATACGGTATCTTGGACAGACTGAAAAAATGGCTCTGTAAATCTGTCTCTCTCAGTGGAATTCAGCTAATCACAGTCTCACAACTTGTGTGTAGCTAAGTTATTTAGCCTGAGAAAATGTTCAGCCTCTGGCTGAGAAACGAGTCAGGGACAATATGTTCATACTAATGTCCCACAAGGGTGGCCTTTCCACAAAATGAATATATTATAACTAAACAATGCCTTCTTATACACAAATGAGGACAATTATTCTCTCATTCACCTTAGAATATCAACACTGGGGGCACAGAACAACTGAAGTAAGTTCTGAAAAAGTCAGCGTCAAACCAGATTAAATCTGACACTGACTGATCATAATTAACATGTCAATAAATCCCTTTTTTTCTATCAACAGATAGAAAAGAAGGCAAGGAAAAGGGAGACAATGATGAAAGAAAAAAATGAAAATGAATAAACAGCAAGTTTTGCTCATTTTTAAAAGTTACATGATGGAAAACATAAAAGTATGTTTAACTGTCCTTGAGCACTGTATTATCTCCTCAAGCTCAGCCCAGCTCAGTTACTGGCATATGAGAACACTGGTCATTCCCAGGTGTGACTATGTGAACCAGGTCACTGCTATAAACAGCAGCTATGCTAAGCAAGCATTTTCTTAACAAATAAAAACAAACTCAGTTGGGGCATGACTTTGAGACAATGTTCTTTCTGTAGAACAATGAATGTCTTGAGAACCATAGGTGCAAGTTTTCAAACAGCCTGACAAGATGCACTAACACTAGCGCTTGATTATAATCACAGGTGAACCTTCATATATAATTTGCTCAGGGATGTGAAAAAACACTGAGAAAGGATTGAGTCACAATTACTATACGAGGTTGGTAGTGCGTCCAATGCATTCTGTATACCTGGTTGGATAGCACATGTACTACAGAACGGATGATGATTACTTCTACCAGGACTTAGTTTTTGATTGTATTCTTCTTTTTTCAGTTACAAAATACATCTTTATAGGTCAAGGTCAAGATAATCTTTTTAACCCTCTTTAGGCAATTTGTTGAACAGCCAGCAGCAAATACAATCATCATCAACCGTCTACACACAAACAATTTATGCAAAATAAAAAATAAAAAATTAATTTAAAAAAATTGCATCATGTTTTTCAGAAGCACAATCGCACAGGAACAAATTAGTTTCTTATCTATTAGTCGTGCTACTTGACAGATTATATCTGCAAACCAAATGGAAGTAGCCTAAACTCACTGAACAAGGCTCCCACCATCACTGCACCTAAACGACGGAAAGACCTTGAAGCAAATGTTGAAATGAGTTTGTCCTTTGTTCTCCCCTTTTTTATCATATCTGAATCCATTACAAAGCACACCGCTGTCGTCTTTGAGGTTGTCTGTCCCTTGCTTTGAAACACATGATAAATAAAAAGGAAATACAGGGAAAACATTTTAAGACACTGTTGAAGAATCAGAGGCAGGTTTACAATGTTCAGGATTACAACTTGAATCCTATTTTACTCTGTAACCTTGACAGCTTCTTTTCCTGCACCGGCACTAATTCTTCTCATGGTTCACAATACAAAACAGGACACACTTACTTTCATCTCTGGAAGTAAGTCATAGTTGGTGAAGCAGCACATATTTCATACCTATAAACACTTACATTATCTGGTCAACAGTGTCATCACATTATGTCAAATAACTTTACACAGAAGTGGCGAAATAAAAAATTCCAAGGACATCAGTCATCAGCCTGCTTGTAATGTATTTTAGCAGGTATATAAACGACATCCTATAATATGAAATGTAATATCACTGATACAAAATCTCTGCACACCTGAATGAGATACAGGTGTGTTAATGAAAGAAAACTTCATAAAAACAATTGTCTTGGTTACTGCTGGTGTATATATTTATATATTTATTAAATTGTGTTTCTGTCCATTCGACCTTCATCAGATTTACGGGCATGGGCAAAATAACCATAAACTTTATACACACTTACGAAACAACTCAATCGTTCCAACATACATGTTGCAAGGTCTGTATGTTTTATAAATATACAAAAGGCTCAAAAGTCATTGGAAAATCACATCATGGCCAGGTGAGACCTGGTTTTTTCATCACAAATGATGCACATGAAATAGCTGAAGTCTATTTTGTTTCAGTGTTGCAGCATTTGGTGATAGCCATGGGTTGCAGGTTTCAGGCAGTCACTGACTGACTGAAACTTTGTATTCAGTGTTAAATCCTTGTATACAAAATTATGTTAATTTGTCAAAATTACTTTTGAGCCTCTGAAATATTTAAAACAGGTTATAATTAACAAACAGTCAATGCACTAGTATTCTTTGAACTGCTTGAAATAAAGTAGATGGCTTTTAGAAAGTGCCAGCAACTAGAAAAATTCTGCAAAAACACATAAAACACAACACAAATAGATTTTTTTTTTAAACGACACAAAAGCTAAAAAATAAATAAATAAATAATAATAATAATAAAAATAAAAATCACAAAACAAATTCGAAATGTTCTAGGGACACAATAACGTGATGGACCGGGTGCATTTGTGAAAGAAGCCAAAACATGCATGGATTTAACTGAGAAACGCTTAAAAGAAGCATGGCATCACTTTCATCAGTGATGATGCAAGTTAATATTTCTATTTTGGTTGTGTTTTATTCAGCGTCCACTGTGTTTTGTGTGCTTTTGCAGCAGTTTTTGTATTTGCTGTTTTTTCCTTAAGCTGCAATGCATTTTACTTCTAAGGGCTACCATCAAAAACCATGTTTTTGGCATGTGGTGGTGGACAGAGAAAAAAAAAAAGTGTAACTGTGCAAAAGCTTAAGTCTCTAACTATATATGAGAAAATGAGAAGTTGCCCACAGAGGCAGGATGGACTGGAACATGACTAATGATTGTACCTGTAGTAAGCAAAACAGTGTGCTAGAGTTCTGTTTAATTATTTTTTGTAAGGTTGTACACTGAAAATGTATGCAGTGCTTCTTTATTTTGTTATTTTTTTAATTTCACATGCCAAGTTAAATTAAATGAAAAACTTGAAAAAAAAACACAAAAAAAAACTTGAAAACTTTGGTATTCCAATTTTTTTTTATGTTTCACTTTACAGTGATGTATATTATTATTGTTATGATACAGATAGCTTAGATGCATTAAATTAATCTTGCCTAGAGTTAGATGCGAAAACTGACACTAGCTCTGTCCAATCAGAAAATGACTTTTAAAGTTAAAAAGCTATCAAATAATATTTTAGTTGTATGTGGATTTTGCTACCTTTGGACATGGCTTGGAAGTTCTTGGTTCCACAACACACTCATAGTACTGTGAACGATCCCAACCCTGTTTGGATTCACTTAACCCCTCTAACAGCCACATCTGGAAAATAACCCAACAAATAGCATCACTCTTATTCCGGGAGAGTCCCTGACTGAAAGTGTGGAGACAGATACATTATAGATATGACAGACTCTTGTGGTGTGGGTCACTGAGCTGTCTCTGCCACTGACAAAGAGTTGCACTTACTGCGGCATCACACATGAGAAGGCCAAGTGATGAAATTAAACACAGTTGACAATATTAATAAGGTAAGTGGAGCGAGTTTGCTTCCTAGTGGACAGTTTGTCTGTAATGAGCTGCAAGTAGTCAGGCAATGGGGAGACAGGCGTGGCTACAAACTCCAAGCCAGCAGGAAGATATTAATGCAACGTGAAGGGGATGTAAGTCATGCCGAAGTACTGTCCATTCAAACTGGTATCATAAGGAGCACGGCCACAGCATGGCTTAATCACAGTTATTACTGTGATATTTGACACTAGGGGTTGAAATAAAGGGCTCTGTAATAGGTGCGTTTCTCTTCATGCAGAGAGTCAGCGGGCGCTTACGTATTTTCAAGTCGAGCTGTCAGTACAAAGAGAGGTGAGCGAGTCCAGCACTATGCTTGCTCAAAACCACTCTCCTTTGGGACACAGCCACACTCAGTCCATTCTTAACTTCCATTTCACACTTGGCAATCAATTACTGCTCTCTAGAGCTATTGAAGAAAAGAGTCACCTATCCCGAGAATAAGCTAAATCTCTCAACGACTCCTAATTGAAAACACATTATAGCGCTAGACAATGGTTTTTGTGTGTTGCCAGGCACTAATTTGGACTGCTTGCATGCACAGAACAAAGCAATTTACTGAGGTTGCAAACATCCTTTGCAGGACAGTAATTCATAGTGTTATCAGGTGCAGAGTTTAAACATCAAATAAATGGGCTGAATAATTAAATAACCAAACTTTGAAGGTGTGCCCAGTCATTCGTTGGTGGTTATTCTCCCAGTAACTCTAAAAAGCTGAAACTAATATGATTTCATATCATGAAGCCAAGACAGATGCCAGACCTCCCGAAACCAATCCCTCTTACAGGATTTACAGGGAGCTGTGTGAAATGTACACTGCAGGGCCCGACTGGTCCCAATGATAGTCCATGCTATGAGTCCAAATCAAAATGAAATCGATCAATAACAAAAGAGGACTTTTGTGTGTTTACTACCATCATAAATACAGTGTCCTGAAAAGAAAAGTGAGGTTAGACATAGAGAGACAGGTTTCCACCAGGCTGGGAACAGACATAAAGATGTCAACTTCCTCTTCGTGGGAAGGCAGGAGAGGCTAACATCATACTGTGTTGGTACCATGCCAAAGATGGACCCCGTTTTGATTAAAATGATACTGACACACAGAAGACCAAAATAAAAACTGAGAGGTGTACTCTTGTAGAAACTCGACACATGCGTTGACTAATGTAATTTGTGTGTAAATCCACACAGATAGAAACAGTTCTTAGAAGATAAAATACCGTACATAAAATTTAGGAAAAACTCCCTATGTAGTAAGAAAGGCTCTAGCCAGAGTCCTAAGTTTTTTGGACAGGATACAATTTTCAGAATTTTGCCTTTCTATATCACCACTATAAAAAAGTGAAGTAATATATACAGATAATGAAGTGCTGTTCTATTAGTTTTGTAGCATTTGACCAAAGGAGCAAAAATCCTTCAGCTTCTATCAACAGTCACATCATCAGTTAACACCGCTGAGCCATTTACATTTGCAGACATACAAAGCCAAGTCTGCCTTTACCATGTTTGATAGGTGAATTGATATGTTCTGAATTATGAATGCTTCCTTCCCATCCCCATAATATTCTCGTGTGATGATGGTGGTACAAGTTCATCTTGGCTTCATTTGTCTAAAGAATCCTTTTGGATGTTTACTAGTATAGTCTACCTCCTGTTCTTGAGTGCTACCACTGATAGGTAAACCCTCATTACAGTCATGAATGCACTGTTTGTAGACTTGACAATGATATGCCTAAACTGTCCTTGCTTGTCTGTAAAGGGGTATTTCTTGATCAAATAGAGTATTTCTTCTTTTTTAAGACTGTGACAAATTGTTGATTTGGCCTCTCCTAAAGTTTTTGCCATCTCTCTAAATTGGTCTGGTTTCTTTTCGCCATAATGACAGCTTTTTTGTAGCACCTCTGTGGTCCACATACTGAGAGTTTCTAAAAAGACCTATCAAAGGTAAATTGAACAATTGGAATTAATTTCACACCAGTTTATTTCCTTAATTTGTCATTAAATAATACAAAAAGCCAGTTCACACATGGCCACGTTACTGCATATCAGTCAAGTTTCCAATTATTTTTCAGCCTATGAAAAATGTAAAAATGGGTAACTGGAATATCATCTCGACTGCTTCATTTCAAATCAGCTGTGGCAATGACCAGAGTCACAATTACAACAAATGTGTCATTGTCCAAAAGCTCATAAACTTGACTGTATGTCAGTGTTGCTTTTAATTGTAGCAAAGAAAAACATTCTGACAACCTGATAATGCCAAAAGCTTGCCAAAACCACACAGACCAGCAACTGCCCACAACTGAATATAACCCAACAATCCCTCAGAGCTGCTAACAGTACTGGGACCATGACAAATAACATTGCCTGGGCCATAATACAGGGATAAAATTTCCTATACTGAAGGCCCAGAAGAGGACGTCTTAGAGCACTGACAGCAGCAAGTGGCCTGGAGTTAATAATCCTGATAGGAATTAATGTGCTTACAATGGTGCATTGCTGCCTACCTGAATTTATTTTAGATTGCCTACATTACTTCATCTGTCTATTGGGTTGTTTTCCCTAGCTGGGCTGCGGATAAGACAGAGCATACATTCAGCAAGAGGAAGAAGGCCTGTTTGTGCACTGGACACTAATTAATACAGTCGAGAAACTTGCTTGCTGCTCTGCTGACAACGGATTCATTTATACTGGTTTTTTTCTGTTTCTCTGACAGCTCTGTTAATTGCATTTAAATTAGACTTTGTTCAACAGAGAACAAGGGCCAACACAGTGGTTTGTTATGGAATCTAGAAGCAAAACCTTGATTTGGGGCGAAATATTCCCCCAACGTTGACGGACAGAGCTTTTGATAAGAGCTCCTACTGAAGAAAGATGCAAACATGCTTGTAAAATATGTCATGAATAATTGCAATTACTGCATTTCACCACAACAGTTACTCTAATGAGAGAAACTTTAAAGCAGCAGATACTGCATCTTTCTGTTTAGCCCTTTGGCAGTTGAAGTACAGCAATGCTTTTACTTCAATTTAAGATACATTAATGTTTCAAACTGCTGCACAACTTTTTTTATTCAGTGATTCTAGGAGAAAAAAAATAACGTATATGACAACATTCTGAGAAAACAGTCACTGAAAGTCTTAGAAACAGCAGAGAGCTGGGTGTTTTATGGGTTGAATGAGTCTGGCAGGTAGCTATTTAGATGGCAATATGATGTCAGGATTAAGCTTTGAAAACATAATGACACAGACTGAAAAAAGTTGAAGCAAGCTGGCACACATCTAATGATGTGAAATGATACTTCTAAGTGTAGTGAATATTTTCACGAACCCCACTTACCATTAGCACCTGTGTTAGAATCCATCTTCCTGACAAAGGTCAATGTTTGTATAGCAATTAAAAATATTTTTTAACCTTGATTTACCCAGCGAAGGTTGAATATGAATGCATTTGTTTCACAATTATACAGTAACAAACAATATCCTTGGGGATACACCGCAGGCAAAAGTTTGTGGTGTACCTTTAGAATGGGCTGCTCAGAAAAGACTCTCAGAAAGAAACTTTTAAGGTATAAAACATTAATGTTCACCATCATGCATGTATTTCCATAAGAGTCTTTCATAAATGAGTTGAGCAATCCTTTAGATATTATGAGCTGAAAGAGATTTAAGGAGGGTTAATATTAGTTGCAAACCTAGGGAGAGTTAGGGTTCATGCATGGTAAAAAAATAATTTCATGGACTGCTTACAAGCAAGAAGATAGTGTGATTGATACAAAGCAAGCAAAACACACACAAACAAAGCCAATCCCAACCAGTTGTGCCATCAGCACATTGTCTCACACCAAGAAGATTCTGGGTTTCCACCCCTGTCAGGGCAGAGAAGTTAAAATGTTTCACTGTGCTTGTGTGGGTTTTCTCTTGAGCTCTGAAGGAACCACAGAGGACTTTCTCTTACCATCAAAGACATGCTAGGGTCTTTCATCAAAGTGATCAAGTACCAAGCTGTGGACCCCAGGGACTAACTGCTCCTAATATTAAGGATTCTTTAAATACCAATAAAGAATTATCCTACACGGATCAGTATAAGATAACTTAACATTAAATTGCCCTTTTACCTAGCTTCCTTTACTAGGTTCTACAAAGCACTTCAATGTCTCTGAGCACTTGACAGAGGACATTCTAGAAAAGGGTATTTCTTTAAGACTTTTGCTCCACAGCAAAACTTTTGATTTTTTTAGGGTAACACCAACATTTTCACAATAATGTAGTAGGGTGCTGGTTTAAGGCAATTTTAGTTGAGCCAGTGAAGCTGCCTAATGATCATGGAAGTCTTAACATAAGGTGGTAATCACCTTAGAGAGTGCTCCACTCCTCTTTACACAAATAAGGTATTTACTGAATTAAATCTGAAAAACGCCCAATCATGACTGAAATATTAAGAGTTGGAAAATGTAAATTAAAAAAAGAATTATGAGGTTGAAAATGGTCATTTTCCCAACGACTGTTCAGGCAGTGTATAAAACAACAGTGCTAACCTTAACTTACTCTGCTACCCAGTGAAACCTAGTAAATTGTGTAAAGAAGGTAAAATCCAGCAGGAAATTTTCCGTGCTAGGTGGGATGGCCTTACATTCCATCTGTGAGTCTATCTCCAGCGCATCAGGTCATAAATGCCATAGCTTTGGGCTCAGCAAACATTGTTGTTTCCATCTTACTTTCTGTCATCTACTTCATACCCCTCCTAACTCTGCCTCCCTTGCTCCCTCTATCTCCCTACATCATCTCTCTATCTCCTTCCTTTCCTCACTCGATCTCCATCGGCACACTTTTCACTGTAAATGCTGTGCCAGCAGAGAAATGCCGGGGAAATGGTGCCTTTCACATTGAGAGAGCAAGCAGACGGAGTGGGGGTGGTGCTGGAGGGGGTGTTCAGTGACAGTCCTGAAACCCAGCCATCAGACAACACACTGCAGCAATCACACAGCTCCAGAAGATGGGATACACTGCTAAAGCTCTACATTCAGAAAAGGATCTGGAAATCAGAAAAAAAAATGATAGGACACAAACTGCTGATCCCCAAAACATTATTGTTTTTGACAAGAACAAAGTGGTCAGAATAGGTTGCGAGTGTGAGACAGTGAACGGCATCAAGAAAAGAGAAGGGGGAAGGGAGGGAGGTTCGTGCACAGGCACACTGTCCAGGCAAACAAATAGGCAACGGTTCATTTGAGGACAGAGGCTGTGCCTTTCCATCATTCAACTGTTCATTAAGACCAACTATTCCTGTGGGTCTCCCCACACCTAATCTGTGCTTCACTCTGCAAATTTATCAATATCCCAGCAACACAAAAAAACATTCTCTGCTCCAGTACCTCAGCTTAAAAGCTGACCAACACTCTGCAGGGCATTGCTAAAACACCTGTCTCAGAGATGTCTGATAATATCTGCATATGCTGTGTGAAT
Organism: Etia nguti; assembly: GCA_015106755.1. Taxonomy (NCBI): domain Eukaryota; kingdom Metazoa; phylum Chordata; class Actinopteri; order Cichliformes; family Cichlidae; genus Etia; species Etia nguti. The sequence continues at coordinate 28,451 of VUQG01015426.1, forward strand.
GCTTTGTTGGAAGTTAGGATGTTTATGGTACAGAAGATTAAATAGTACTAACAGGAAAAGAGGTATGAGTATGTGTTAAGGAACACTTTACACAGACTCTCAACATGTAGCTCATGCCAGACTACATAGTGCTTGGCTCAGTTTGGGTAAAGGGTTCATTTTCTCAAAATTAACCTCGTCAAACTTGTGTTCTGCCTGGGGGAGATTTGTATTACTATTGTAATTTTTCAATCAAAGATTGGGGAGAGTGTGAAATTTGAACATGCTTGTTCACACTTTACCTCTTCTCATCTCTCTCTCTCATGCTCTCTCTCTCTTTACTCTCTCATTTCTTACTCTTTTTTTTTTTTCCCACATTCATAGTCCATTTAGAATTTTAAGCAGATTTCACCCATTCTTATAATAGGATTCATCCCTGCCTGAGCGTGGTGTGCTGTTCCTAAGTGTATACAGCAAGCGCGTTCGCAATATCAACTCAAGCTCGGCACACTCTGCTACTCCAGCAGAAGAGTTCTGCTAGGTCAGAATTAATTACAGAAACTGTTAAGTACACACCAGCTGTTGTAAACAAATGCAAATACATTTTCATTTCAAACGAGCCCCCTTGTATCGTGACACACAAAATACTATAAATCTTCTGTGTGTTTACTTACAACTTGGGCCATCATCAAGCTGTGCTGCCGCTCCTACTGAGAAATTACTCTTATTCATGTGCACCCAGTTGCTGAAAATTGCAATCACCACTGCTTTAATTAAGGGTTCCCCTAGTTTATTTGTGGATTTGCTTCTTTTGTTGTCTCCCTTTGTTACAACAAGTTTCAACGTGGTCTTCAGCCAGACACATTTTTGGACTATTTTGTTTTGGTTGTCTTCTTTGATTAGATTTCTTGACACAGGTTTTCTTTGATGCTTAGTTTGGGGGAAACCAAGACCATGGAATGATGTATAAAAATAGCTTTACTAACAGGGAACAAATCTGTAACGTTTAAATGTCTGGATTACCACATACAGTCTGCATTACTAATAAAAGCTATGCAAATAAATAAGAAAAATATTGTTGTGGTATTGACTTGCCTCTCCTAGAAGAAAAAAAAAAAAAAAAGACCAACTGCATGACCTTTTAAATCACTAGCCCAGAAGGCTTCATCAACATTTTTCAAAATGGGAGAGTTTTGTTTGTAGAGAGGAAACAGAAGAGTGAAAAAATTGACGTGAAAGAAAATAACACTATTATATCTATCTCAGCAAAACCAGAAATAGTCCATCAATCCAGCAAATGGAGAAGGGTAATAGCCACCGCAGACTATTTTAACAATTACTTTACTTCACTTCAGTCGTATTTCATTCACACCGTGTTTTTAATACCTTTCTACTCCCCCAATGGTACTTCTGACTGGTTATCTGTGCTGTTTTAAAAGAGGCCAACCAAATTGTTAGAAAGGCCACCTTCCCTCAGCCATCCAGTCCTGCCAATCGGCCATCCTGTTTCCAGACAGCACAGTCATTTCCCAGCCCAGTGGAGCAGCACTCCCTGACCTCTGCCTCGACCTCCGCCTCAACAACCCAAGCTCCAGCACCAGCTTCAGCCCAGAGAGCAGGCTCAGGCCACCTCTACTTATTTATGAGCCATTTCACACAGTGCTGCTCCCATTAGAGACCCAGCCTTGGCCCACCTTACACGGTACTCTCCTTGCACTTAACACACAGAATACACCAGCAGCGCAGGGGGGACATGGATGGTAGGTGGTGGTGGGTGGGTGTAGGAGACTGTTAGACCTGTCATACAGGTACTGTCACACATATTGCTAAAGATTACATAAAACAATGAAAGAGAGGACAGCACATCCTCCTGATCCTGCAGACAGCTGCTGGGAGGCCAATTGCTTCTTACTGCACATTCTTTCATTATCTGCTGAATAGCTATTTGACTATGCTTAGGGAAATAATAACTCACTGATCTAATTTAACAATGCACAAGAAATGATAGGTTATGCTTATTGGACCATAATTGGACATTTCATTATTTCTCATTCATTTCTTTATATCATTACTGTGACTTGGAAAGGAAGAAAAAAAGTTAAGCATCCACAGCAGAAAATTCAACTCATTGATTGATTAACACAAGCTTACAAGACTTTAATAAGAAATGCTACATATTTATGAATGAAAAAAAATGCAGTCTAAGCTGGTAACGTTAAAAAATGTTGGAAGCCAACGAGAATTCGCTTGTTTGCTCTGCACATGAATGAGAAAACAATGTTGACTGAAAGTCTTTTATAAATCCCACCTGTGACTGTAACGGAGATGTAGCCCTCCTCTCCAAGTATTGGGTTGATCAGTCGGCAGCTGTAGGTACTGTTGGGCTCCAGCACAACTGTTAATACACTGGTCACAGTAAACAGCCCTTCTTCATTGGCCACAACTGAAGTGGTGATATTCTCTGTCAGGTTGTGCCCGCCCGCGTTCTGCCATATGACATCGCCCTCAGGATAACCACCATAGGACACACAAGTCAGGGCAACCTCATCACCTGGCCGCAGGTTGGATTGAGGCTCTAAAGTCACCACGGGCTTGGAATAGGGTGCTGAAAAAAAGATGTGCACACAAAGAAGGGTAAGAGATGGGTTAGGACTGAAGGAGGGAGTGAAGAAAAAAGAGGAATAGGATGAGTAAAGACAGGTGAGAATAGGGATAAGAGAGCAGCAGAGTCATACTGAATTCACTAGTTTTAGATTCTCTGCAGTGAGTGTCACCCTGGGAACTGTTTGACATGATTCCCATTAAATTCTTAATTATATTTAGGGAGCTTAGCATAACACAGTGCTTAAGATCCCACAGACAGCATCTGCGGCACATCCTGATGCTGCATCTCTACACTCTAACGCCACTCTCTCTAGAGACCCAAAGCACTGAGCCACTCCCAGAAAGAAAAATATAGTGCAAGCAGTGAGGAGGAGGCCTGGGAGAAAACTGCCATGGTGAGAGATTTGGGACGACTCAGCCTATGGCACAGAAAAGAGTGTAGAGGGGTGGAGGTGAGGGGTGAGTCGTCAGCCTCGGCTAGAATCACGCTTTTCCAATCCCTTGAGCTGAAGCATGAGTACAGAGGTGGCGAAGAAAGAGGCTGCTGTATTCCCAGAACCAATCATTGCACAACAAACAATGGGGTGGAGCTGAGGGCGAGATGAAATAAGTTTGTGCTGCTTTTTGAAAAGTGGACTCTCAATACAAAGACGGATATAGCGTGGCACACACTAACTTCCCCAGCTGTCCATTTGACTGACAGATTTCCGTTGAGAGTTCCATTCATTTTCTTTCAGCACAGCTGAAGGAAATCTGCAGTGTTACTTTAAATGCTGGCTAAAAATAGAATACCTATCATTCTAATGCATAAAATGAAACCAATTTGTCACCGTTGGAGGCAGTGCTGTCCCTTTCCCTGGCAGAGGAAAAAACAAGAAAAAATTATACGTATGAAACGTATTCATTAGCACTGCCTGATGCACTTTCTTTAGCGAAAACAGAAACAAAATCACAACAGATACAGAAATGTGAGAAGGGATGAAAGGCACAAAGTACCACTACAAATAAAAAGAAGAATCCCTGCTGTGAAAGTGGGATGTGTAGTTACCCAGAAGAGAAGATGTTAGTGATGGCTGACTGACCATAACAACGGCCAATAATCAATGTCATCAGACAATGACCATGAAAGAGAACAGAATCAATGCTTGACCAAAATCACTGCTTAACAGCCCAGAGGAAGCTGTTTACATCTCAAGAAAGGAATTTATCCTAAATAACCTTAACCTTAGTTAATTGCACAATAGAATTGTACAAAAGTTGAATTTATTAAATTTAACTGGTGGATATATGCTCATTATGTAGTTGTTGTAATACCGATACTAGATCAAGGTGAATTCATAAAAATGTGCAACTCTATTTCTTTAGCCTAATGTAAGAATCAGAATCAGGATACTTCATTAATCCCTAAGGAAATTATGTTTCTATTACACCACAAATGTAGAATATAGCCTTTATCGATCTTGAAAAACACTTTTCGCATTTTGTGCTTTTTTAATGTGTCACAGACATCACAGCTTGACTTACCAGCCACCTGCAGCAGCAAAGCAGCACTGCCAAAGTCCTGCACCCTCACAAAGCAGGTATAGCTGCCTTCATCAGCCACCACCACCCTGCTTAGTAGGAGTGAAGCATTGCCCAGGCCCAGCTGGTTGGGAAACAGTCTGGTACGGTTGGCGAATCTCTCTGCCTGGTCTGCCAGCTGGTCGTGCCCCTCCAAGTACCTATGCACACTGCGTTGTGTGTCTGTCAACTGCCAGAAGACGCTCAGATCGGACAGGTTGAAGGGGTTGGGGTGGTTAAAGGAGCAGTTGAGTACCACATCACTGGAGTGCAATGCCACAACTGGCTGCTCTGGGACATTCAGTTCCAACACAGCTATAAGAAAGAACAAGTATTACATGAGTATAAATAAATAGAAAACACTGGGAAAAAAAATAGCAGTACTGTATTTTTATGTGTTTTGTGCATCCTAAAGAATGTTGTATTCTGTCAGCAACAGAAAAAAAACAATTTATTAAATATACTTTTAGACATTTTTCCAGCAGACATCTGTAGTCAGAAGCCTTTACTATGCCAATCATGCATGCCAAGCATCATCTTTTTGTCCCTTGGCTAGCCTAAAATAAACAAAAAATAGTATTATTAAAGACTATTTGGCTCATGTGTAGTATAAACAAAGTATTCACTGAATCACAGTATTAATTCAGTGTTCAAATGTGAAAGACTGACACCTACTCAAATGTGAATGTCTTTGAAAATGAAATCAATGCTGCATTTTGAAATGTATGCTGTGACTGAAACATCCACTTTGTGCAGCACAGTAGCATAAAAAAGGCGAGACGGGATGAAGGGAAGAGGGGGATGAAGAGTGGAGATCTGGAGGTAAGCATTAGGACTTTGTTTGTGTTCCTATAGGCCTTGCCTCCTAGCGATGGCTCAGTGTGCTGAAACTCAGCAACGGAAGCAACAACATCTGTATAGCTTTAGGTTAATCGTTAGTTAAATCTAAAAAGACTTTGGTGGTGATAGTGGTGGAAGATAAACGCAAAAAAAAACTATTGAACGTGTGTTTTCGGAGACTAAAAAGTGACTGCGCTTCATACTCAGAGGCTGTGCATCTGTGCGTATGCATTTTGTCTGTCTAGACTAGGCCAAGCGCAAAGAGTACACTGCATAATCATTGTGGATTAGTAGCCATTGCAGGCAGTCTAAAGTACATCCATGGTATTCTCAAGAGTCAGCATTCTCCATTGATCCCTGTCTGCTGTTATACAACTCTGAGACACTCATCAGCATCACAGGAGAGAAAAAAGCCAGTCGGCCCCTGGAGCAATACACTCTATGCTCAGGCTCTCTAATTGTTATAATCACAGCGTCATTTTAGCCTCAGCACCCCTTTTTGAGCTCTGTCTATCTCACAGCCAATGTCAATGTTGAATCACTTTGCTATGAAGGATATTTGACTGCTGCAGAGGTGCAGTAATTACTTTGCCTATTAACAACAAACAAGTCTTTCATCTGAGAGGGTTCATATATGGATGGATATTGCTAAGTCAAGGCAGACCTATTTTCAATCACATTCAGCCAATCCCAGCAAGGTGGCCTCCACATTACACCCCCCAATACCCTGCTCCTCTGCAGGAACAGTGCCACCTACTGGATTACCTCTCAAGTGCAGATGAGGACAGGAAAAAAGCGTCGATTTATGCTAGTAGAATCTCTTGTATGCAGAATACTACGGCATATAAATGGCTACGAATGAAAACACAATGCAGCTTTCTTTGTTTTTACCAAAGTATAAAAGTTATAGTGAAGGACACGCTGCATGAAGTAAAAAAAACAGTAACTGCAGACATAAAAACAAAAGCACAAAACTGTTTCTCTTACAGAAGACCATCATATCTGTGTCATAGGTTAATGAGTTGGTATTACCTCAGAGTGCCTGCACCAACAAAGTGCCAGTCACAACAATTCTCTTATCCTCAAGGTGAAAATGGCAGAAGGCTTTTTTTCTGTGATTACAAAAGCTCTACTGTTGTTGTGGGTGTTTTCTATCTCTCTATATTGTGCACACATTCACTCAGCGGGGCTACACAATACAGAAGAGTTGTCACCCCAAAGCATGGCAGAAGCAGGTGGCATTCTGTCGCCACCAATGGGGATAACTGAGCAAATTTCTAGAGTGTGTATCGGCACTGTCTTAGAAGACAGTCCAACCTTTGTGGCAATGAACAGGTTGATGGTATTTTTTGTGTAAGTGGAGGGTCAGTGACGGCCTCTACGAGACATGCATGTTGAAGGAGGAGGAGAGAGAGCAATTAAATCACTCCCCAAGCAGCCTGGGATGACTCACACCACTGAGTTCGTACACGAAGGGGGAAGGGAAGAGGGGAATAAGAAAGAGAGGCTGGCGTTGAGCTCACACTTAAAGATAATATCTGGAAACAAGCCAAGGAAGAGGCTGTGGTGGAGCCTCACACACTAATCCCTCAACCCAGACCAGAGCCATGTCAGAGAAGAGCGAGAGATAGAAACTCCCCTCTCTCATTCTACATCTCCACCTCTTCCCACCTCTTTCATTCACTGCTTCTTTAAGCAGTGACCTACCACTCACTCCAAGGCCCTGCGAGGACACAGCTCTACACAGGGACCTTGGGTAGAGACACCGACTTGGGTTTGGAAAGAGAACACAAGGGGGGCATTTTGCATTGCATCAAGGGGAGGGGATTGGACAGGAGAGGAGGGCAAGCTAGGCCGGCTGACGTCATGGAAAACGCACATCTGATGTCCTATTCGTCAGAGGTGAAGCACCACAAGCCAAAGCGAATGAGCACACGCTGTTTTTGATCTGCTGCTGAAACGTATAAAATCATTTATACGTTTCAGTGCAAACGGCAGAAAGACAACATATATTTAAATACGAAAAAAGAGATATTGGATTGCCCTCCAAAAAATCATTTGGGATATAATGGCAGCAATGCATGTAAAACATATACAAAAGCACAAAATTGTTGTTTTGGTTGTTTGTTTGTTTTTAATTCACCTGTGCCTACATAATCTTTGGTTTATAAACCTGTATGCATTAAATGAAATCAACTCATATAGCATAAAGACAACATCCCCAAGAGAGTGCAACTTTACACTAGCATGCTGTACCTTTTTTGGAACATTGTGGCAAAACAAACAGCATCTTCTGTACAACAGCTGACTTCTTGATCATGTTTGCTACCGACGCGAGAAAAAAAAAACATGCTTTCTGAGCAGAGACGAGCATACGCAGGAGAAGATAAAGACTGCAGTGCTTGTGGTCTTCCATGAGGAAGCTGCCCTGCACATTGTCTCCAGGCTATTCATGTCTTCTCAGAGGGTAAGTGAGGATCTCACCTCTCCCTTCTCTCTCTCGATAAAGAGATGCTCAGAAGCCATAGAGGGCAGGCTGGAAGATGTCAGGCTGTGGGGATTTACACACTGCACTTTGTGTTTATGGGTCTCAGCTCTGTTTGAGTGCCTGCGAGACAGAGACGGGCACTTTCACAGCCGACATGAAATAAACTCATTACAGCCTTTGCGAGCACTGGCAACGGGCCCCGCTTAGCAGCAAGGCACAGGGCTGGCTAGAAAAGGCTGCAAGTGATCTTCACACTGCTCTCCACTCTACTTTCAAGACTACCCACTACCTTGTCACTATCAACACCTCCTTCCATCCTGCTTTCCTGAGACATGCAAGGTATGGGTGCTACTGGGTTTTCTTCTACCCAGAGTTTTTCATATAGTGAACAGCATGCTCACTAGGCACATGAGATGAGCTTGGAGGCTGACTGTGAGACTGAGAGACAGTGTGATATGCAAGAAAGGTGACAGCAAAGGTGAATCTGAACTGTTATACTGGGGCTGCTCACAGGGTAAAGCAAGAGGCTGTTGGTAAATAAAACCCAGAGATGCCTCGCGTCAAACTGACAGATACCGACAGGTGAGTGTGCATGTGTTCACCCACATGCATTTACAGATGCAGTATGTGTTCGCATTGGATTACCGAGCTGTGACTGTAGGCCTTCAACAGTCACTCTAGTTATAACGATAGGCCTTCATTTTGGCGCTTCTGATGTGCACACCTCAATTACTGCGTTATGCTATGTGCTGGATTTACAGTTAAACAAAATCAGTCGCTGAGTTTGTGTAATTTTCAACAAATTATTTTTACCCTTGATGTACTTAAGTATTTCTGTATATGTAACTGTACAAACAACATCTGGATTAAGTGATTCATGTTAGAAATAACCAGATATATGAAGATTAGACAAGAAGAAACAAGTAAGGGCCTCTGAACCAAGTATACTTAAACGGTGGAATCAGTAACTAGTACTGGAAAGCCATGTTTCCAGGGCACTGATATAGTAACACAGTCTGCTGTGACATTAATGAAACCAGAAAATACTCCTTACCCCTTGTATACAGTGAATAAAAAACTGACTATGTACAATTTATACCACCAGTTTTATTTATCATATATGGAAGAAGGGAAAGTATAGTGCCATTGAGCTTGAGCTAGCCCAAACAGCAGACAAAAAAGTTGTATTAGAGACAATTTGCAATATTTTAAGTAAAACTTTCAAAACAAAATATATTAATAAACTGGAAACATGTCCTTTCATCACTTTCCTCCTCTCACTCACATGCTTCACATGCATCATGCAATTTACTCATTTCAACATCAACTTTTTTATCCCACAGCTACAAAAGTGAGTCAACAAATGGCTGAAATGAGAAAGCACATTCTGTTGCAAACAAGCACATGCATATACAGAATACAGCAAGGGAGAAAAAGGATAAGAGAGACTTACAAATGAGCTTGGACATGTTTGTGGGACAAGGACAGTTTAAAAAGGTGCAAAAATGAGAAGAATATCCTGCTGCAGACAACCATGTACTAATACAGAATACAACCAGGGAGAAGGAAGAAGAGACAAGTTAGGTACTGGTTACTGGTCTAAAGCGAAGCATTCAGTTTTTATTTCTGCTAGATCATAGTAGTGCAGAATTTAAATAAAAACCAAGCCTTTTCCAACAAACAGAGGTAAACAAAAATTTAAGTAGAGCAAGAGTGCAAGGGGCAAGCTACTACCATATGTTCTTTCTGGAACATACTAAAGTACAGATGAAGACCTGGAAAATAACACACTCTTATCTTGCATTGTTGTTGATTGTTATTACCTACCGTGAATCACATCACAACTGGAATGTAACTGACATGAAATCTATCTCCTTACAACTATATTTCAAATCTACAAATGGAAGAGGGTTTGATACTTAAATTAAACTAATTTATTAGTGAAAACCTGAGAAAAGTTTCCAATAGCAACAATACACTACGTCTCAAAGGCTGCATTCACTCTTTTGATCAGCTTTAAGTTTTTTGGGGGTGTTTTAGCTTTTATTATGACCAGAAAGCTTAGAGAGAGAACAGAGGAAAGACATGCAGCAAATGACTCTTGGCAGATTCAAACCCAGGCATCTGCAACAGCCTTACGGCATATGAGCCACCTGCTCAGCCTCCACCGCGCCTAGCTTTAATCTCCAGCCTTCTCAGAGTCACACCATGTTCCAGTGGTCCTAAGTTTAATCAAACCGTTGATCGTTGCAAAATCTGATCCCTTTTGGAAAAAAATGCTTGGAAAAACAAACTGCGCTGATGCCAAAAAGGCTCAGTTCTGCATGGATGTTACTACAAGATTTTTTTTTTTTTTTAAATGATGGTTATGTCATTCCTGCTGTCTTTCAATGATTCAACAACAAGAGCTGAAAGGTTCTGCACAAACACTGTTGTGCAGTAGGAGTAACAAGTGCTGTACAACTGCGTATATTGCAATAGATCACTACCTTAAGTCTCACTATGCTTTGTTGGAAAAGGGAAAGGCTACATAAAGTGTTAGTATTGATGAAATGTATCAGTGTTCTCTGTATGAATGCAATTTTAAACAAAATCCAGGTCTATAAACACAACCCTACTGACATATACACATATACAGACAGAGACACAACTTCATGCAGAAACAGACATCCAAAGGCCAGACAGCACATTGATATTCCACACCTGTATGACTGCTGACAGCTCCACAGCATCACACTGTCAGAGGATTTGGACACGAGGTACCCTGACACTACAATGGAGACACTGTTACAAAGTTGCTCTGGAGCAGAGAGGTTCCATCAGCCACAGACACAAACACACACACACACATGTATACACAGTGCTACATCACTACCTGGGCCCCTTGCACCGTCCTTGACACGCACACACACACACACACACACACACCACAGGCATGTACATGTCATTATTCAAATCAGGAGTTTCTGCAGTCATCTACAAAGATACCTCCAGTCTTTATCATCAATGTCCACTACAAAAAAAATAAATATTTTAACACTCAGTTCAAAAATCATTTTTTTAGCACTACAAAAAAAGTGTCTTTGCTCCAATTAGAGTTAATTTCATTTCATTCTGTCCCACTTCATAAAGCTAATAATGGCATCAATTCAATAACAGGGAATGGAGCTATTTGCACAATGAGTGTTTAACACAGTAAGTGCATGTTTAAAAGGTACAGCCCTACTGAAACATGATACAGCAAGTGCTAATATGATTAAATACATAAGGAACATCAAGCACAAGCACTGGAGGGGAAACTGCTGGGGCAATATTGACACAGCAAAGCAAAACGGTACGTAAGGTGCAATACTAACAGACTGCACCGACAGTGGGTTTTGGTTGGGCAGGGAGAGACGCAGGAGAAAAATGCTTTTACAACAGTGCCCCCCTCTGCTGATGAATGTAACTGCAGCTCAGCACATTTCTATTCTACACAGTACGCTCTACCTGAACATCAAAGGATTTTGCTCAAAGGATCTGCAAGCCCTTTCATACCGATTACTCTTATGATATTACCAATCCCTGTATAAGTCTGAGGGGAACACTAGCTTTTGATTTCATGGTGTCAGCGCAGATGTGCATGTCCATAACACTCCTATTTGAAAAAAAATGCATTTGGAAAACATTAACTGAGTGATGGGAGCATGTGAATAGTAAGTATGATATAGATAGGAATCACCGAGGACAGAGTTTATTCTCAAAAATGTCATAAATCACAACAGGACTTATCATTGCCCTATTTTCCTTTTTCTCCTTCATCTCTTACTTGTTCTCTACCTGTGTTTTTTCTGCCTTTCTTTCTTCATAGAAGTATGTCATCTCATATCCCGTCAATAACTCGTTAACGGACTTCGGCAGTCAGATGGTGTTGGCTAAAGAACAGTGGGCAGATAAAGGCAAGCCTCTGGCTTACAAGCTGGAGGGACAGAGAGCCTTTGATGAACAGGAGACTGAAAAAAAATTGAAAAGATGGTGTACATGGGAGCGCCTGAAGGTAGCAGTAGGGTCATGGGGTCAGATATTAGTAAAGTGAACATGATTTCTAATAATTAAAGCCTAACAAAAATAAGTGCTGAAGTTTGTTTCCAATTATAAAAGTTGAGAAATTAATTCATTTACTTGTTAATGCTCCACTAGGTCACAAATCGTTAGTAAGAATTGTTATTTGATGACGAATCTAGAGTTGATAATTTCTCAGACTCTTCAAATGTTTTAGCAACGCCAACAGTGACTGAAGAAGCTGAAAATTAATCCAACGCAGAGGGAGGCTATGATTTCAAAATATTTGTCACTACGCGGCATCTGAAATACTGCCGAGATAGAGAAAGGGATTCAAATGTCACGCAGTTAGCCAAGAAACTGAAGCTCAAAAGTGGCTCCTACGACAAAACAATAATTGCAATGAGACCTCAAAATGTACTATGAAGTAGTTTTGCTGTAGTATTTATAATGTGCAACATCTATCAAAGAAGGGATACTGAAGAAGTTTCTTGTACATATCTTACAATTGTGGTTGGGTTTTTTTTAAGACCAAAAAATGTAACTTAACAATGCAGATCATGTATGCAAATTCAGTTTAATGTGTGTTTGTTGTTGGAGTTGAACATGAAACAACCCGACACATCACGACAAAAGACAGAGAGGCAGAGTTTTATCCCCACAGCACCTGACGTCACCACCACCATGTGTCAGACGCAACACCCAGCAAGCAGGGGTCTCCCTCTGTCAGCTGCTGGGATGCTTTCGCAGCAAGCCAGTAGTAGCTGTGACACTTTCCAAGCACAGATCAGCATCCGTTCAACACATTCATCAAAGCCTACTAGACACACAGCAGGCCGACATATGGCTTCAGGCCTCTCTTCCCCTCCAGAACTGCAATCTCGGCATATTACCTGTATCAATTTTTTAACGATCCACAAGCCAGCATTTTTAAGACTTGTTGAAATAATCATGAGGTGCTTGTTGGGTAGTGCACTCTGTTTCAATAAGTGCACTGTAAGAAAAGGAGAGCTGGGAAACAGTGAGACAGGCAAGCCAACAGAGACTCGTCATTATGTATGCACTGCAGCGAAACCAATCTTTGTTGAGCCTGTCCTCGATTGTTTTTAAAAGGATACTTTACTGGACACAATCAAATTAGCAAAAACATCACTGATACAGGGTAATAACCCTAAATTGAATTTGTGCACAGGCTAAAGTGTCCCCTCTCTGCAGAATCAATTGCTGTGAAGAGAAAAGGAGGGAAGGAAGAGGGTATTCATAGTTAGCAGACCTTTAAAAAGTACACTAGAGATGAAGGCATGAGCGGGCTATTTTCACGCTCTGGGGCGCTGCCATAATCTGTGCCTGGCGACTACTTTACTAGATGCAATCTATCCAATTATGCTAGTTAATTTGAATTACCTTACAGCTCCCATCACTGAGAGTAAAAATCGTGTCTGGTTTTCAATTCTGCATTTGCATGGATGCGATTCTCTTTCATTGTTTGGTTTCTAAGAGCTGCCCACAACGAGCTCTGGCAGCCTAGTGGCTGTGCTAACTGAACACAGAGTATGACAACAACAAGCAATTAGCTAGACAGCCTCCTGTTAGCTCTGCAACTGGCTGACACTGCTGTGTGCTGCAAGCCAAGACTGTTACTGTACTCAGCTAACTGTTGTGGCTCAGGCGTTACTGTACACGGATCGGCAATTTTTTTGCATTTTGCAGACACCTGTAACCACAACACATTATAATGAGCGTGATAAAAAAAATATTCATCTGGGTTAAGTAACACGTAAGGTCAGGGGTCAAAGCCACTGTGGAGCAGGGTGGCAATCTTTTCTCTCTCCTGCTTCCTAAATAGTGTGTTGTAACACAAAAACATCATCCACCTACAGACAAGGCTCTTCCTAGCTCTGGAGGCAACAGCTGTGCAGTGCTGTATGAGTAACATCAGGGAGAGATTTTACTGAGAATAATCCATCATCTGACTCCTGAGTCAGGATACAGCTGGGAGCTATAGAGACAATTTTACTATGCTGGGATGTCAGTGCTGTCATGTGCCTCATTTCTTTTTCTTTTTTTCAATCCAAAAACATACCATTGTCACGAAGTGAGAGGCCACAAAGTAAAATCACATCTGCTGATATGGGAACTTACAGGAATTATCAAGAAATGACATGGCTGAGTACAACAAAGATTACAACAAGTAATCCCAGCGAGGGAGTTAGAGCCCTCGGAGACCCTGGATCATATCAGCATAGCCGTCCACACATATAAATACATAGATGCTCAGTTAAATGCACAAGTCTGTAGGTTTCTGTGTGTGCCAGCAGAGGCTCTCTAAAGCCACAGGAAGTGGTGATAATAATAGTTTAAATAATGTCCACAAAATATGAGACTTTTGTAATATGATACGGTGTTACATAGGCAGACTTTAGTATCAAACTAGACTCCAACTAATTCACTTAGTGCTCCAGTTAGCAGAAAGTGAATCATTGTGTGAGCTACAATATAGCCCATTACCCGTGAGTTAAAGAGCTCCATCAGTCCCCGACACCTCCTCCTCCTCTTCCCTCCCACTGAGGGAAGCGAGTTAGGCAGTGGATGCTACACAGCCAGTAATGAGCAGGCCGCAGGCCCATTTGTGCTGGGAGAGAATAGGTCCCTAATGAACCACTGAAGACACTTAGGTCCACTGAGTCAAGATTGAAATGTGCCACTGATGGCCGATAGGAGGTTGTGTCAGCTCAACCGGAGAGCAGAAAAGGCAAAAAAAAGCTCTTTAAATGATGGCGTTTTGGACGACAAAAGTTCTTTGTGAACTTTGAGGATTTGCGATCTGATTTTGTCCTTCTTCTTCAGGCTATAAATATAAAAGAATAGTACTCAAAATGAGATTTAAATTTACATGGCGTCACCCACACACCAACTGAGAAAGGGCTGATGTTGAAATATATGCACTGTTGATACTTCTTTCGGCATATGCCGTTCCCTTCTTTTATTTACTGTGTCGTGAGATGCCATCATGTCAGCCCAGGCTATTTGTTTCTTTTTTATGATGACAAGTTTTCTTTGAGCGTCATTTCTACTGAAGTGAAACTTTTGAGTATGCGAGTCATGCATCCTCAGTTGCAACATCAACCACCAACATCGTGCTTCCCAGTGTTATAAATATAATACGATGACTTCCTCATCACCCTTCTTGAGTCAAGGCAGGAAAACTCAACTTCTAGCATTTTTCACAGCGCACCTTACCTATGCCCAGAGCTCTCACCACTCCTCACATGCGTGGAAAAGGTCAAAGCTGTTCTGTTTTACAAGCTGAATTATAAAGAAAATAAAAAACACCCTCCTATGATGAAGTTGTAACCCTTTAAAAACTAAACTCAAAAGAATTATGGTGAAAAATGTCCCTTTTCTCATTCAGCCGACATCTGTTTAAATAAGAATTTGCTCTCTGACAACTCATTTCAGTTGATGCGGGTTTAAACAGGGACAGTTTATGACTTTCAAACTATTGGCACATTATTTTTTGGGAGTAGCCTCATTTGAAAGGTTGTTTTTCCCAGTGAAGCTTTTGATGGCAAAAGACTAATAGGTCCTGCAGGGTGTATTGTTTAACAAGCGGTGGCATTTCCCACCGCAGTGACTCGAATCTAATAGCAGGGCAGAGGGACCAGCAACACCCACCCATCGCTTGGACAGCCAGCACTGTGGACAGCAGGAGGGACAGCATGGTCTTTCAGGATGGATTCAAAGTGCAGGTCAACTTCTTCAGACACAGAGCTGCAGAGGAAAAACACAGACATCTGAGGAGGCCCGAGATTTTTATAACAAGGACACAACGGTATAGCAACATAAGGTGATGAGTTGATTGGAGAGTTACTGAAACCAGACGGGCTGCCTTCTACTAATGCGCCTTGGTGTTCTTTAGCCTGTTCTCCCAAGTGGAGAGAATTTGAGATGAGAAGACAACATGTGCTAAACGAAAGTCTCAAATTAATTTTATCATTTACAAACTTTACTGACGTACTAACTTACATCTGAAGGTGACTACTACAGTCCTTTCTCTGGCCTGCTGAAAGCTTCTTCTTTTTTTTTTTCTTCAGAGTAAAGCTGTGATGACAAATGGGGACTTTCAAAGTTGACAGGAAACAGCCAAATCATTCTCTCTACTCCCCAGAGGGAGACACTTTGTGAGGAGTGAGTACAGCCAGACAAAACTATCTCCTCCTTGTCTACCTCCACTCTCCCATGCATGAAATATTTATAAGATACTTATCTCAGCTAGATTGGTAAAGGTCATTATTTGTATCTGTATTTGCTGAGACAAAACCCTGATTTTGCATCTTGGATAAAACTGAAGACTCTATTGTTTTTTCCAAAGAAAGAAAGTCACTGTGATACAACCACTGAATATGAATTACTGGTTATAGCAACAGTGTAAAAAAACACACAAATGTTGGAAAGCACCACTTTGTTACGTTTTTGATACATTTTGCAACTATTGTACACACATTTGGGGGGGGGGCGTTAAAATACCTGAAATCTAACACACAATCTCTAGGTAATGTTTTCTTGAGATAAATGAACGAGCAGAAAGAAAACTGGTATTTTGTGGATTATAATATTACATGCGTTAAGTAATTCTGAAAATGTTAATAACAAAAAACGGCACAATTACTTAAAAAATAACTTAATTGAACAAGGAAAACTGAACCCTTCATATAAAGTTGTGGTCGGAAGTTTACATGTGCTTATCATATGCACGAATGTCAGGGTAATTTGGGGCTTTTAATGATTTTGTTGAACCAATTCTTTTTCCAGAGTGAAATGATTGCACAGCATGCATTTTTAATTACTTAAAAAAATGTATGCCCATGATAAGTATACATAAACGTCTGACCACAACTGTACATTCTGTAAATAACTCCCATTGCTTCGAGGTAAAAACATCTAGGTAGAAGGAGCAAAAGTTGTAAAAGGCTTCTGTAGGTGAAACTGTGGAAGGATCCTTAACGGTTGCCTGCAGCTGCTTTCGTCTCCCATGGTCTCTCATTTGGTCTGGTTTTGGAGGCGTACGACCACAGCATCAGTTGTTGACCTCAGCTCTCCATCTCTTTCTCTCTGGCTATCATGTAGCTCTCCTGAGCAATGCGAATCTGCCTTTTGTTGCCCCTTTCTGCACCCGCTGACATCCCAGTAGAGACTGTGGGCTGGCAGGGGCCAAATGACTCTGTTTCCCACAGTATCCACTGCTTTTTTCATTAAAAGTTCACTTCAAAGTTTTTAAAGATCGAATAACTCACTTGTAAAAAGACACATTTTAAAGGTAATGTTGGTGTATTTAAATAATCAAGATAATGACTGACCAAAATAATCATGATCATTGTTTTTGCCATATCCGGGTAGTCCTACCTCGATGCAACTTCTTTGAAAATACAGAAAAATAGCTCAGGGCTTTGTTTTTTTTCTTTTATACCACATGAATGAGGATTATCCAGGATTTACAGCTCTCATTGAGTGTGATTCACTGCTCTGATGAAAACCCTAAACATCCAGGTATGACTGTAAGCTGGGCAACGCCCTACCACTCACCACAAGTGATAAAAGTTTCTGGTGGATCATACAAATCTACAAGTTCTGGAAACTTTGCGTTATGTCTTGGATGTGCAAATACATTTCAAAATAGGAAAACAGCTGATGGATCAAATGTTTTGTTTTAGTGCTATGAATCATTTCATCATGTAGCTCCACCTCATGGCTTACCCAAAGCTTTTTCCATGAGTTTCCATTTATGGCTTCAGCAGAAAGGATGTGGGCCGGAGTGCTGTTTCATCGCATTTTCCACAACAGCTCTGCTCTCCACTCCAGACTTTCTGTATCACAATGTGAATTTCCCTAACCTTAGAGACACTGAATTCTTCACAGCAGCGAGACTCAACAATGAAAACAAATAATCATTGAATAAAAGAGCAGATGCATATTGCAGCCAGCATTTTTCCAGATTTACCTAAATATATTCCTAATGGTAGCATGAACTGTAGTCTGCCAACACACCAAACCACAGTCTGACTCAGTCTGTGCAGGCCAGACATCAGGAAGCCATCAAAGGGATTTTACTGAATGAGTCACATTGCTGACCCCTTAGCAGCTTTTGTTTCTTTCCTTTTTCAATTTAAGATTTAAGTTAACTAAACTTTCATGTCACAACCTACATATAAGAATACAACAAAGCTTAGCTGCAGGAAGTTGCAGTTGAATATTATCCATCACCATCTTACATCAATGTATAAAACGTACTGCCAGCTTTTTATTCAGATTTTGACATTTAAATTATTTTCATGGTATTATAATAGTTCTGTCGTAAGACTATATAAATGAAAAAAGAAAGGGGTTCAAAAGCTTGCTTGACAGTGAAAAAAGCCTCAAATTTCTCTTAGTGATTAGTTGTAAGCTTTAGAGTCATAATTGCCCTTTTATATCATTTTGACACTATATGTTAAGGACTATTAAAGTTCTTATTGAGGTCAGGGGAAAGGGAAATGATTCTTGAGATGTCACAGAACATTAAGATTAACAATTTTGCCCTGTTCATTGTACCATCACTCTATTCTTTCAAGTAATCTCAGTTACAGTGGTCCTCTTTCTTTACTACTACTACTACTATACTCTTGAATCCAACATATTAAATCTTGACTCACCTTTCTGACTCAAATGTCTGATTGGCATAAGACATCTTTATCAAGCTCCTCAAATCATCTGGACCATCATTCACCTAACTCACAATACGGACATTTTTTTAACCTTAAAGACAGAAAGTGAGCCCCTGAAATTTATATAGAGGCAGTAGCTCGATTCTACTGAGTCTTCTTAGGAATGACTGGATTCCTTTAGTCAAATCATTGACAGCATTACTTAATAAAATTATACATTCGTTCATCAAACTGAAAAGAATAGCCTCATAAACTTAAAAAAGGTTTGTGGCTAAGGAGCTGTATAGAAGTTTGACTTTTATTAACACTACTAAATGCTGAATTTACAGTTTTCACTACAGCGCCACCTTGAGTCTCATGCTAGTGTAAGGAAGGCTAGGTTCGATTTCAACATGTAATTTAGTGACTGCTATGAGGCAGGGGTGTCCTGATAAGATCAAAAAAGTGTATACATCTGTATGAATCAATATTTGGCTCTTGGTAATCTGCGAAGTTTAGCGTAACTTTTATCTTATGGCAATCTTGATATATGCTGCATGTAGATTGGCACAGGGATGAAATACCAGTATAACCTTCGAAGTGTCATAATCTCTCGCAAAACAAAACAAGAACCAAAAAAAGGTAGAGCACCTGTAAAAAGATGAAATAAGCTCATCCCCTAGCCACCTCTTCGCTTTTTTTCAGTGATCAGTTTTGATAGAGAAATTGCCTGAATGATAACTTCTACATCCTCCTGCATCCCACGGGTAGATGTACCTGCCTGCTAAGCGCAGCTGCACAATCAAGTGACAATTGCAGGATGACAGCAGGCAACATCCTCTTTGCACCATTCCTGTGGCTTCCAACCTTCTTAGCTTGTTTTCTTTAAAGAGCAAAAATGCCAACTTGCAACCTCACTTTCCTGACTGTCGTCCTGCGTTGACATCTAAGAAGTTCACTCTAGAGAAAAACTTATCCTTCTAGTTTTGCATTAAGAAGCAAAGATCAGGGGAAAGTCTTGTCTCTCTATGGTAGAAATATGAAGCCCCATTGGGTCTCACAGTACAGATTGCCAACCACTGTAATCTAGGATAACCTGGTGTGCCACTTCATGCATGCGAGCCTTTTTTATCTCTTATTTTTATCCCCCACATATTGAGATTTGATTGTTCTGATTTGGTTCTAGTTTAAAAAAGTAAACACATAAAAGTCTCATAAAAAACACATAAGAGAGCTGTACTGAAGCCAGAATAGCAGCTGAAACAGCAGTTAACAGTTCTAACAGTTAATGGAGGAAATAACTGAGTGTAAAGAGACCTCACACAAAAACCTTTATTTAAAGTTATAACAGGGGTGTTAAACTGTATTCAAAGTAAATGAAGTATAGGTGTTCTTCATATTCAAACCTTTAGCCTGCATAGTTTGTTTGTTTGATTTTTTTTTAAGGTCTGGTAGGACTTTTTAGTACTACCAGGGTACTATTTACCCCACATGTAGTTTGTTTGAATCTAGTAACAGTAACACAACACGGGCCTCCATCACCACAGCTCAATCAAAAACACAAAGAAAGAAAATATTAGGAAACTGAAGGAAGAAATTGCAGTAGTAACCAGCTTCTTTATGAGTGTTACTTTCATGACCTCACTTGGGGTTATGGCGTTACTGTTAAATGCAATGCTCACTTTCTATCAAACGAGGGCGCAGTCCGTTTAATTCATAAATATTAGCTTTTTAGCTCCATTTTTGATAGAGTGTACTGTCTAGCTTAGTAGGCCCACGACTTGTTTAAAGGGTAAGCTACAAACATCTGTACTAGACGTGTCTCTAGACCCGGTGAACAGAGCAGACTAAGCCTGTGTAATTCAGCCGTAGCGCCTCCCTGGCCCGACTTCGTGGACTTTCCCTTCTCCCCAGCTGTTGCTCGTCTTTTAAAATAACCCAAGTTTACCGTTAGCTTTTTCACTACGATATAAACAAAACATACCGGTTAGCTGGTGCTTTTGCCCCCAAACACTATGTATTAATGCTTACCATGACAAGAGGGAGAAACTTGAAAACCAGCACCCCTCCAGCGGAGGCGACTCTTTTCTCTGTTCAGCGCTGGCGGTGTGATTTTCCAGAGCAGTTCATTCCTCTTAGAGCAAAGCACGGCTATAACACTTTGTTTTGACGCTGGATAAAACTAGAGGGCGTTTTTCCCGAGTGTTTGGGTATGTTCCATTGATTCGGGACGGGGAGCTCTTCACAGAAACCACTCCTTGCTGCTTTGTCCAGCAGTGATGTCATGCTGACCCCCATCCCCCAGTTAACCATTTAGTCGTCGTACCTTTTTTCCGTGAAGTCATCGACTTTTCTTGCCACGTTAAAGTATTTCAGGATAAAGACATGGTTTGACTGAGTACTTCCAAGTCCGAGTGTGTGCAGAAAACCGAGACTACTGTTTTTTTCTTTATATATGTATTTATTTATATATTATTAGCCAATCGCTATCGTATGGTCCAAGAATTTATGGTGGCCCTAATGTGGTAAAATATACTTTTTTTTTTTTTTTAATTAATAGGTTAATAAATAAATAAAATTTAAAACACACACACACAAATAACGAAAGAATGAATACAAAACATTCATGAAATGTTTTGTGTTGTGCTTGTTAAGTTTGTGTTTTTAACCCAGAGATAACACAAATTATTGTAAATCATTGTTGGATGCTTGCAATTTGGTTGTAATTCCAAAACAACGCCACTGAAAAAAGTCACACATACACTGGCACCATCCATGTGCCGCCTATAGCTAAACAGGAAATTATGGTTCAGCAGTGGTAGTGCACTGGGCGTCTGTGGGAGTCTGTGAAGAGCTACAGACAGTGTCTGTTGTCAGATGGGGGTTGTGTCAAAAATATGATAGTCTTGCTTGTGCTGTTGTTGGTCCATCAGCCAGTCACAGAGACAAAAACTAAATAAAAATAATAAAAACTGTGCACTTCAGCCACTGTCTGCAATGTTCATACAATGTTCGTTTTTAAAATTTAAAAAAAAAAAAAAAAGTCTTTCATTAGTTTTTTGTGCTTCTTTCATTCTTGGTGGATTCTGCTGTTTTCCTCTTTTCCCCCCCCTGTTCTGGCAACAGGTCAGCACTCGACCAATGCACAGCACCATCCACATCCAGCAATCTGCAGTTGGGATTCTGGAGGACTGCACTGGAGCACATTTAGGTTAATTGAAAACCCTTCTCTATAGCTACATATGGAAATGGACGCAGTCATGGTGCCATAAATCAAGAATTATTTGGCACACTTTTTTCCCCCACGTCGAGTCACTGGCTTTTCTTTCCACATACAGCATTGCTGGATAAATACATGGTTTGAGTGAGTACTTCCACTTTATTTTAGGAATTGCTGCCATGGGGTCCTAAAAGTATAGTACAAAAAAGCCCCGACAGCGTATTAAATGTATTTCATAAAACACAACATTCTATACAAAACAACACAATAACACAGGGGTGTGCTGCAAAGTGATACTAATGGCTTAGCAAAATAATTTCACTTTGATCTGCTGACAAACTAAAGTGATTTCCACGTCCTCTTTAGTGGGCTATGGGATGGTAAAAATTAATCTTTAAATTAATTAAAGTTTGATGTTTCAGAGCTCTAATGTGCAGCTGTCACCTTAAAAATAAATAGTGGTACTGAGAGTGTGCTCAGTGATTAAAAAAAAAAAGTATTTTGTCTCATTTACAACAGGGTTGCATTTTACTGTTATATTTTTTATGTTTTTTATTGATTTTTCATGACAATTTTATCACAACCATCTGCTAATATCTCTGAATGGAGCAGTCAGCACTCATAAGGATCATTTTGTGTGAAAGAAGAGTTATGCAACCCATGAAATGCCCTTTTTCTTGTGAGCAAGCACAGAGCCTGAAGCAAAAAGCCTATCTTAACTGAAAAAGTTGATAACCACTGTCATGACACCCATCATATCCAGCTGGGTTTTAAATTTGCCGAGCCAGCTAAGGCAAAGAAAGCTTGGTTGTGTTGAACTACATTTAGAGTATACCCCTCAGGAGAAAACAAAATTATTTTTCACAAAGCTTGAAATTAGGGCCTAGATGCAGACTGAGAAGGCAGGCAGAGTAAACACACACACAAAACACACCTTTAGTAGTGAATGGATCTCATTCGCTACTAAAGGTAATGTTTTGTTTGTTGTTTGGATCCAATTCAGAAATGAAAAAAGTCTACAAACATGCAAGAATAAGACTGGGTAACACACTAGAAGGATGAACAGGCATGGTGATAAAGGCTAAGGAGAAGACAGAAGACTTTATACACATAAGGGTAACCAAGAGAAGTGGACACAGCAGAGTAAGCACACATAGATGATTAAAAAAAAATAAAGACAATGAAACAGGAGTTTAAGCAAACCTAAACACAAAACTCTTGAAACAACTAGCAAAATGAGACAGGAAGAAACTTTTACAGAGGCAAGGCCCACACAGACAACTACAGAGCTGCTAAACAATGAGAGAAACTGGAGTGAAAGAAAGCAGAGAATGTGTTGATAGTTGTACACATTGTCATTTGGTAGGATATTAGCAGCAAATACAAGCAATGCGCAACATAATACATAAAGGTTGATTATTTTTTTGTATAAAGGGTATAATTTTTTGATAAAGTCTATCATTGATTGCAGAACTGGTGAGAATGGGGCGATTACAGAAGTGTATAATTTAATGGTAGTGGCAGCAGTAGGACTTTTTTTTTTTTTTTTTACGCTATTCCCCGAAATTTGATTTACATTATAATACAATCCTGATTTTATGAACTTTAAAAAGCATGTTAAAAATGTTCTTTCTCCCTTCCTTTTCCTTCAGTGACAGATTAGTAATGGATAGGTACAGCTACAGTGAAACAGGCTGACATATTTCCTGTCAATTATGGTTTTCACAAATGTTTACTCGTTAATTGCTCATCTAAAGTAATTGATTAGCTACCCAAAGGCACTTATTGCCCATTCAAAGTGGCCACTTACACGTGTCTAGCGTTTTATTGCTAATTCAGACTAATCTTTTACATGTTGTAGCACATGTTAACCAATCAAATCAAGATTTATAGGAAATCATTGGGTCTTTAATGTAATCTATTATTCATAGTATAGTTTACCTTTGGGAAAATATATTACACATAGCCCATCCCTGTTTTGTGGAATGTTTTTTATTTGCTTTGTTGATGTTGATTTTGTAATCTTTGATATAGAAGAATATCAGTATTAATCTGCTCTATACAACAGACATAGATAGTTACCTATGAATTTATATCTTAATACTTCCTTATATTAGAATATTTGTATGATTGTTTATTCCAATTAGTAACACGGACAGTTCCCTCAGCAAGGAGCCTTGCATCATTATTGCAAAGAACTAATGCAAGGCTCTCCAAAAACTTTCCTCATACCTGTAAACAATATTCAGATTTTTACTTTTTTCTGTGTAAAACCTTATTTTCAATACTGCATGTAAAAGTCCACTAATTAACCATTCAGTGCCGAATATACTGTATGCACTTAAAAACACACAGTCAGTCCACTATAGTTAAGTCAGCATAATCAGAAAACAAAGAAAATATCTTTCCACAGCTATTAACACAAAGTCATTAATAATCTCTATCATTAGTAATCTCTATATTAGTAAAGTGATGCCAGTTCTCTGAATACTGATTTCAGGGCATGAAAGCACATTTTGGTATTAAGTGAATCCCCACTAGTGTCTGATCAGCCTCATAACATGTGCTTTTGAATTGTGAAGCATTGTCTGAGGGGCAAGCTTTGTTATAGAATTTATTTAGCAGCAAGGTAGTTTGGAAAACGTGGTTTTACAAACGGTGGCTTATAAATTGGGGGCTAGGGACTTTTGGACGGATTCCATCTTGGACAGGCAGAATATGAAACACATACTATGTGGGAATAATTGTGACAGTTAGCGTGTTCCCACAGATGCCGTGGGATAGGATGCTGATGTAGCAGTCTGACTGAGAGCCTTGATCTGTCTATCTATGAATATAACCAAAAAGTGAAAGCTCCTCTGTTTGGACAGTGGACGTAAACGCAACCTAGACACGTGACTAAAACCAGGAAGTGGATTCAGTGTCAACAACAAAAGGGTGAGTGTGCAGTTATTTATATAGAGTTTTAGTTTTATTCTTAGTTCTATAAGACTAAGTTATTTTTAAAGAATTGTTTTAAATCACCCAAACTAAACGGCATGAAAAGTTTAATTTAGAAAATCGGCATGCTTCGTGAGCAAACGCTAGGAAGCTAACCGGGTGGTAACGCGATTCATTGCAACCTCGTAGGAAAGATAATCGTTAGGTAGTAGCGCATTTTGTCGTGAGTCCCTCCTGTAGATCGTGGGTCTAAGGTTTATTTTGTGTCAAAGAGACCTGCCGTATCTTCACACTGAAGCAGAGTGAAGCTGTAATATTATACTGTTAGCTAACAGTGTCTATGTTGTGGTCTACCCCACCATGTTAAGCCTGTGTTCTGTGGACTAATTGCAGGTGTGTAGGGATAATAAACAGGAAGAGATGTCCTCGTCAGAATGGAATCTGTCTTTGAAGCTGGTTGATCAGCCCAAATCCACCTTCCACTTCCCTGAGATGATGCCAGGTGATGTTCCACCTGGAGGATATAGGGTAGCCACCCTGAAACAGCTTGTTGCAGCTCAGTTCCCAGACTCCATCCCAGACCCTGAACTAATAGGTACGTCACCGTCATCCGTTAGCTGTCAGTGAAATCTGTGCATGTCTCTGTGTGAAACTCTCACCATTCTGTTCTGTGTGTTTACCAGAGTTTGTCCACTGTGGACGCAAACTTAAAGATGACCTTACACTGGATGCCTGTGGGATTCAACCAGGATCCACCTTACACATCCTCAAAAAGACATGGCCAGAGCCAGAGAGTAGTCCAGGTTTGTGTGTATGCATCATTTGAGCTTAAAACTGTGTTTAAGCTGCAAATGACATTGAACGTGTGAATCTGAATGTGTGTTTGTATTTTCCAGAGCCTGTAAACAGGGTAACTGCAGCAAGGGAGTTCAGGGTGTTTCATGCTGCTCTTCATTCTCTCAGCTCTGCCTACAGGGACTCGGTGAGTAGAGGAGAGGAAACACACTGACAATAACTGAGCTGCTTAGGTATTTAGCTAACTTTAGTGAGTGTTAAAAAGAACCTGATCATTCATTTGCTTCTTATGAGATTTCTCTCTCTCTCCACAACAACCATTTTGGCTAATATCTAAATTTTGTTTGAGGAAAAGAAGAACCAGAGATCTTTTGCTTGTTAGTCAAATGTGTAAACAAGCTGCTGTTTCAGCTAGGCGTGAATGCTGTTATGTACAATATATTAGATTAGTTAATGAAGGTATAAATTAACATTGGTTTTCCAGTGTTAGTCCATGATGTGTTAACTTTATTTGAAGTAAAGTGGCAGAATAAGAAACTCATTTCATCACCTGCGACTGACGCATGCAGTGGAATGGGACCACTGAAGGTCGCTTTGAGTTTCATGTATTGTCCTTCAGCTATCATTAGCTGCTTTACTTTCCAGATCCCTGCCATTAGACAAGACATTTTGTACTTTTGAAAGACATGGTACTCTTTCATTGATGACAAGTATGCTTAAAACAGTTGGCCCTAAATATGAACCACTCAACTGGAAATATTTTGTGGTGGTTTCACAGCTGCTCCTTGTGCTTTTCTTTGCAGTGATTACATGCCTTGAACAGACAGCAGTGTAGTTCCAGAAAAGAAATGTTGTTTTGTGTTGAGTTAAGGGAATAGTTATCAAGTGAAAACATGAATCAGCTGTAAGAATGGAAAAAAAAAAAATCATTTATAATTCATTGGCCATATGGCTTAGCTCTTTTTTTTTAGGCCATGTGGCTTAACAGCTTGCATAAAGTTATTTGACACAGGCACTAAATTTTATTTTAGTCATGCCTTAAACCAAAATAAATACATAAATAAGTAAACAAATAAGCGTTTGTCCTTGACCATGAGATAGTTTGGTGCAAGTAGCTGGAATCTTCTCCACTGTCCTTTGGGTGATGTCACATCTTTGTTCAGTGGTGTTTACCTCTGATTGCATCACCCTAGTTGCATGTCGGAGCTATGAATAAACAGACCCCAGTCCACTAGGAGCTGCTTTAAACATAAATGAGTTTAACTGTTGCAGCTTTTGCAGCATTCAACCTCAGCAACATTACAGCATGTTGGCTTAAAAAAAGATTGGACTAGGTGGATTCTACATAAACTGGTATAAATAAGTCACTACTATTGATAGTGCACTATATGAACAAAACAAGTGTGCCACATATGGATTACACCTACAGGAGCTGCTTGGCCCTGGTCTACTGGAGCTCCAGGTGCACCTTATTCAATTATTAACTCTTTCCCCCATAAAGACAACATTTAATGACCTCCCTGTACCCTTAATGATGAGTTTTGAGACCCCAGAATACATATTTTTAAAAAAGACATTGTTTGACATCCATTTGAATTGTTTCTGGGTTTTCCAAGGGTAGCTGCATAGGCAGAGACCAAACCCAGTTATTTTGTTCTTTAAGCGGGCCTGACAGATGACAGAAACCATTCACTTCAGAAAAAGAAGTTCAAGGGTTACCTACTCCTAGTAACCTTTCAAGGGGTAAAGAGTTACGAGGTGTGTGCCCCAGTTCTTTGGTCCATATAGTGTAGCTCATAAAAGTCAGGTCAGATGATACAGTAGGTCCTGTAGGTGTATATAATCAGAGGTACTTGTTAGTTCACATGCTTTAGGTGCTGTGTTGTGGCCCTCAAACATCATTGCTATCATCCTCAACTCGTCATTTACATTATATATAATGTATTAGAACAACTAGTACTTGGCCGTGCTACAGTATTGCGTGGCCTGTTTGTACCGTTGGCAGACTGATGTACTGCATTGCAATGAGAAAAGTGGAGAAAAAAAAATCAGGTTAATAGATATTGTTTATATGCTAAAAATGGGTCATTTTAGCCAATTTCTAAGTGGTTGCTAGACATGTATAATTACACTTTTGAGGCTATAAATGGGATGTTACTGGCATGAAATTCAAACAATAAGATGCTTCCATGAGGCTAAAAACAGGTTATTTTAGCTCATTGCTTGGTCCCTGCCAAGACACTTGATGGCATCATAATATCATGAATAATACTACAAATTATTCATTTTAGCTTGCTAGTTGGTTGCTAGGCAACAGGGTGATCTTATTATATCTGATATAGATTATAAACTCAAGGGTCCTAAGATGTACCCTTGTGCCAAGTTTGGTTACTTAACTCTTGATGGTCTCCGAGGAGTTTGCGATCAAAGAAACAAAGATATAGACATAGAGGCAGAAGTTTCATATGTTATTGTAAGAAAACACGAGTAACTACTACAGCTGTTACTGTAACTGCTGCTACATCACCACTTCTTCTTCTTTGGCTACTATATTTATTGTCTTTTCCCCACTCATAGGTCTATAAAATGCTGACAAACAAAGAGTCTCTGGATCAGATTATTGTAGCCACACCAGGACTCAGGTCAGATCCAGTTGCTCTAGGTAAGGTCATGCTGAGTTTCATAAACATCTTGATGCCGTTTTGTTGTACCTTGCAAATAGTAACAATTTCCTTAAATCCACACTCAGGAGTGCTCCAAGATAAAGATCTCTTTGTACAGTTTACAGACCCCAACATGCTGGATGGGTGAGTATGGCTTTCCTCTGATTTCAGCTCTGTTATGACACATAATATTCATGTACAGTGTGGTGGATGGTTGTCTGTCTCTCATAGATTAATCAGTTCACATCCGGCCCTTGTCAACGCCATCATTTTGGTCCTGCATTCTGTGGCAGGCAGTATGCCGGCTCAGTCCAGTGCCAGCTCTTCTCGCAATGTATCAGCCAGTTCATACAGTGATATGCCTGGTAAGCAATACAACTGAACTGAAGGAGGAGCATATTGATAAAGTAGTTCCAACTGCGAAATCATCTAAAAATAATTGTGCTTTTTCTTCCTTTTAAAAATGTTGTGCGTGTTTCTTTTAAGTGAATGTCCAGGTTATTTATCAGACAAATCTTTTTGTGCTTCTTGGCAGGAGGCTTCATGTTTGAGGGCATGTCAGATGATGAGGATGAATTTCAGTCTGTAAGTCAGTACCAAACTGCAAACATCATGTACAGAAACACTGATGCCGTGTGACGTTTAATGTTGTTAATAGCCATAACGTCACTTGGTGTGCCTAAATATGTGTGACAGAGTAGCCCAGCAGGCCCCTCTAACAGAGGCGGAGTCTCGGCAGGAATGCGTCCAGTGTCCCTGAGCCATAGTGGAGCAACAGGACCGAGACCTATTACACAGAGTGAGCTGGCAACTGCACTGGCCCTTGCTAGCACTCCTGATAGCAGCGCTGTCACTCCGACAACGGCAAGCCAAGTGAGGGTTATTTCCATTTTGAGACAGATATTCAAAAACATGCATAAATCTTTAAAACAGTAAATTTATGCAGAACTTACTTAAGATTATAGTGTTACACATTAAAAAAAATTACAAAAGCATTACTCCTAACACTCCCTACATCATTACTTGTGTTTTTTCCTCATCCTGTCTTTGATTAAGACGGACCCCTCCAGTGGCATAGCCCCCATGCCAGCAGGGACACCAGTCAGTAACGATCTTTTCAGCCAGGCACTACAGCAAGCTCTGCAAGCCACCAACATGTCTGCTCTGCAGGTGAACTAACTGAATAAATCCCGCATGTGTTCAGTTTATGGAGAAAATGATAATATAACTGCCATTTTCCTCATTGGGTGCTGGTTTAGGTATGTAGTCCAGCTGCAGGCTTGTTTAGACAGGGCTATGTGTGGATGAAAGATTAAGCCTTGAACATGTTTTTGTTTTTGCTAGGGCCGCTGGCAGTCCCAGATGCAGCAACTCAGAGATATGGGGATCCAGGATGAGGAGCTGATGCTGAGGGCGCTACAGGCCACAGATGGTGACATCCAGGCTGCCCTCGAGCTCATATTTGCCGGAGGCCAAGGACTCTGAGCCCATACCCCACGGACAGCCTTTTATAGATAAGAGAGCTTAAAAAAGCTGGTCACCCTGCTGCCCAGAAACAATAGAGAAAATTATGAGTGACAGTGTAAGGATTTCTTAACATTTCAAATACAGAACAGAAGCGATTCAGCTCATCTCCACAGGCCATTTTGTTTCTTATTGATGAGACAAATCTTCTAATAAACTTGTTCATAATTACCATTTAAGCATTGTCCATGCCAGATTTATAGTTTGTTGTTTGCAGTATTAAAACCTTAAAGATAAAAAGAACTCAAAGTTCATTTAAAAAGGTATTGGCTATATTTTCTTTACTGCCATATATACCATCCTTAATAGAGTTTATTGACTCGTCGGGTTTAAATGTTGATTTCATTTCATAACGGCTAAAATAAAAAATTTTTTATTCGGTTAACTTCCCAGAAGTTTCTTTTCTGCCTAATGACTTGAGCATATGCACGGGTATATGGCCCATTGTAGATTTTTAACATTTCCCACACGACCTCTATAAAAGATCAATTTTCAAGTTGTTGTTTGATATAAATGTGTTAAATAAAATCTTCCATATAATGCACTTAACACTTATTCTGCATTTACATTATCCTCACTGCATATGCAATTCCCCCTTGTCTACACTAGATGGCAGTGCAGTAGTTTGGTTCTGTGGAGAGTTCCCTGATTATCATCTTAGCACACTTACTGCCCCCCCCCCCAGTTCTTTTCTAAACATTTCTTGGTAAATGGTTTGTATTTGAAGTTGTGTGCCTTCATTTCTTTCAAACGAGCACAATGCACCTAGACAGACATCAGCATAAAAGAGAAAGTTGCACAGATAAGGTGAAAGCTTTATTAGCATTCTCTGATGTTCCTGTGCTTGTTGGAGAATTGTTACATTAGCTGAGCCCCTTTTTTTTCCTCCAGCATTATTACAGACTGATAGATTTGCTTTGTTTTGTTGTCTCCCGTTGGGGTATTTAAGGGGAGGACATATTGTTAACCCCCCCTAAAACACACACACACATACACCCTTCCACCCCCTCTTCTTCTGGTACCTACCGTTCTCCATCTACAGTAATTGCCCTGCTTAGTTTTATTACGGCATCTGTGAATGTGACAGCTCAATCAGTGGATTGGCCTTTCATGAGCACAGCACCCAAACAGCGCTTTGTGTCTGTCTGTCCCCATTACCATTTTATATGCACGCACACCTGCGGGCAATTTCCACCTCCAACTGCCTCCAAGGGTATTTTAAAAATAAAGCATTTCTATTGTGCTGAAGGAAACGGTGTCACAGGTTCAAAAGAACAATGGTGAATAAAAGTGCCATTGCCTTTCTTGCATATTAAAAAGGAGACAGTTTCAGTCTTTCAGAAAGAATTGTTTAATTTGAAGCCAGTGGTGTAGATGTGGCTTTTTGTTGCTTTAGCTGCAGAGTAAATTCAGTTCATATTATATATACTGGTGTTTTGAGTGCATACTACTGTATCTAAAGCACAGCTTCCATACTATCCTGAACAGTTTACTGTGGCAAGTGGCACTTTGAGAAGTTGTCATGGAGATGCTCGATGGTGTGCGAAATGCTGCCACGCATACGGTATGAAAAACATGTTATTACACACCATATTTAAGTCCCTTTTGTTGGCAGCTGTGAGAGTAGTATTGACTATGTGTAATCCCTTAGCACCTTGCCTGAAATTTTAAAGCACTATAGAGACTGTTGGCACCTGTCCACTCTGTTTTCACCTTTCCATCTAAATATATATGAGTATAATAAATATATAAGATCTGACTAGTCCAAAAAAAAATTAACATATTATTACTATTGTACAAAAATTATGTTATTAAAGCAGTTTTAAAGCATTTTCACATGAAACAGACTAGATAGAACCAGCAAGTTTGAGGACCAGACACACTGTCATTTTTCTTTTGACTGTTTACCTGTTTTTTTGTAGATCAATATAGCCCTATTTACTGGGCTTTGCCATTGTTATTACAAGGTGCCTTCAGTGCACTACAGCCCTAAATGATAGAGCTTTTGAATAGCTTTGATAAATCAGATATTTTTAAGACTTCTGAGCAAAGACAGGAAATGGCTTAAACAGTTGGAAAAGGGTGCTTTTTAATGAATCAGGCGCTGAGCTTTGAAGCTGGCACAAATCTGCCCAATTATTCCCACAATGACCTGGGATTCAGGTAATGAGCAAGGTTCTGGAGCGTGTCATTAAGGGCAATATATTAGGCCAATAGAAATCATCAATTCCAGGCCTTTTGAAATGGTGTAAAAGCTTGTCTAATCAAGCAGCTTCACAGACAAGCAGAACATTACCAACACTATTCTCTTGATGAAATCCTCTGACGTGCTGGTGCAGGAGGATAGGATAGGGCTGGTATAATGGCTTCCATGCACTTTTGTTTTTCTGAAAGGAGGCAACTCACATGTTATTAACATAAGGTCTGTTACCTGAGATTGCTTTCTGCCCATCGTGACTGAGCAGAATATGAAATGAGCTTCTGATGGACACGAGGCCATTTTATCCCCTTGTGGCCCATTCATTGCTTTCAAGCCATGCTTTTATTCGTTAGCCTTCTTTTGCAGCACACTTTTTGCCCACAAAAGGTTCTTTGATGCATTTCATCCAGGGTGCTTTAACCCTTCACGGAGCTTCTCTTAAGGAGAACAGAGCTAAAGCAAAGAGAAGGGCAAATATCGTAGAGAAACTGAGGGGAGTTTCTGAGGGTACAAAGCTTGCTCCAACAATCCAAAGACATGCATTTCAGTTTAACTGGTGATTCTAAATTGGCTTTAGGCGTGGATGTGAGAGTGTGAGATTGTCTGTCTCTCTGTGTTAGCTCTGTGATGGACTGGCAACCTGTTGAGGGTATACCCCATCTCTCTCTCTGTGGCAGCTGGGATAAGCTCCAGTTCCCTTTATGAACCTAAGTTGGGTAAGTTGTTAAAAAAAAAATGAAAATACAAAGTTCAGTTTTCCTTGTCTTATTTTGACTCAAGTTATGAGTCGGATTAATTTGTGTTAGGTATGAAAAAATCATTGAAAATTTAAACTGACAATGTTCACTGTCATTTTTCATTTTATAGTTCTGCTAAGAAATTGTTGAAAAAAAATACACAGAACAATTTGATTTAAACTAACCTAAAGTTATGGCTTTTGTATATAGGCGAGGCAGTAGCTGCAAATGTCTTTCTGTAAGTGACTGAAAAACCAAGCTTTGAGTGTATGCATTACAGACGCTATCAGATGACCTGAGAGGCTGTGAAAGTTCAGCGTTTTCATTCATCAACCCGTGTCCGTGCGTTTCTTAAATGCCTGCAAGTTGTATTATGGCAAAAATGTTCTCTGAAAAAAGAAAACTATTTATGCTGGCACAATGCAGTCCTTGAAGTGATTTTGAATTTCACTGTTCAAACTACCTTCAACAGCTGGACTCAGCATATGATAGTGCCGTGGTGAATTTCATTCGCCCATGTGAATTGTGAATTGTAAACATTTTAGAAAAGTTAAAAAACAACAACCCCCTCCCCCAAATTAATCCTTTGTCACATTAAACATTAATTTTTGTTTTCTTCCTAGCAGTTGTTTTAGGAAATTTTACAGACCCTTGATTAAAACCATCACCAGGGAAAATTAACAGTTGGCCAAGAAATGGCTGCTCAATCTGTCACTTGAGCCTTTTTTTCAAATGCTAAAAAAAATCATGTATTATTCACACTCTGTTAAATCTAGGAAGGATGACTACACCTTACACATAATTCTGCTATACTGGTTTTTAGTACAATAAAGGCCAAAAGATGTGATTAAAGGAAACCGGGAAGCTAAATGTAGGAAATGCTGCCAATTAAACTTCAAAGACAAGTCAAGATAATCGTACTGGAATGAACAACAGAGTGAAAAATATATTACAGGACTGTGCAACAAAGTGGATCAATAAAGAACAACAAGGGTTTGCAGTACTGGCTTGATAATAGCTTCAGCATTCTGTCCTTGACTCAAACAATGGTCGCTCTTCACTGTTTATTGAAGGGCCTCACCATGGTAACTGGTCATGGCTGAGATTCTGAAAAGGGTCTCCCCCCCCCCCACCCCCCCGCTTCTTCGACCAAATAATTATGCGTTTGCTTTATTGCACTGAGTCAGTGTAAAACAGGGAATTTCAAATCACACCCAACTTTATTTTTGAAATTTATTCATTTTGTATTTATTTTGAACCTTGACGCCTCTATGTCCCCATACAATACATTCAATATATACATTTGGCCATGAGGGACTGTACAGAGATATGTTGAAGTAGTGCATACATACATGGCACAAAAATGTACACAAAGAAAACTCAAAGTTTCCACTTAACCACAGTAAAGTCTCAGGGCAAGTCTGTGGCTGATGGCTGCTTACACCAGTGCGCGCACACACTCACTTATTCAACAAACACTGCTTCAAGCATGCACATTGTGTGTGTACGTACACCAACACACACAAGCTTTAAGACACTTCCGAGGGAGGAGAAGGGTTCTTTCAGGTTCTCATAAATAGATACACAAACGTAAAGAGTGTCTGCTGACTGCATCAAGTCCCACCCTTTTCAAGAACACCCTCTCCTCTCTCTCCTTTATTCTTTTTCTGCATCTTTCCATCTTCTTACTCTCCACAGCTAAGGCCTCTCTCTAGACAGTGCTGCCATCATACGCAGGATCTTTCCTATAGTAGGGTAATACTCATCAGCAGCAGTAACTAAATAAAGAGCTACTTTTTAACATTTGATCTCTTAAGTAGTGAACATTCGCAACATAAAGAATTCAACACACACACAGTTAATTTTAAATTTGCATTTCCTATTTGGATATCTTCTCTCGAGAAGCACATAGGTCCACTTCAACAATGCACTATTCCTCGATAAAGCTGCAGTGCCATGACGAGACACCCTCATGCGATAACAGCATCGGTCTCTTCACTTAACGCACCAGCAAAATATACCTCTAAATACATACCACATTCTGCAGTTTATTTTACTTTTTACTAATGCCACGCTAGTGATTAAATTTCTTCCTGGCAGACATCTTGTACCATCACATTTGTCATTAACATTTGTAGGAGGCACACACCTGACATTTTCCCTTCCATGACTGTAGTTTATAGTTGCATAGCACACAGCAGAGATAGTGTCAAAGCCAAAACTTAATTTGGCTTTATACATAGAGTGGTCATGCTCACATAAGCCAGTTTCTAACTCTTAGTGTCGGTAACTTTTAGATAGGACCAAAGCCCACCGCCCCCCCCAACTTTTTTTCTTTTTAATTGCTCATTAAACCAATGAATTTTTCAGCTCATAAAAAGTGTTAAAGTTTACCAATGAAGAAGTTTGGTCACACATGCATCAGGCAGCCTTATTAAAATCACTTCTCGGTGCAACTACTGTTCGAAAATCGGCTTCTTGTAATTTGTCAGTAACATTAGAAGCAAGCATGTCATTACTTTGAGTTGTTAAAATCCAATCTGATTAACGAAGGAATAGAGGAAAAAAAGGGGGTAAAAAAAACAAAACAAAGAAAAAAAAAATAACAGTAAGCAACAGTAAGTAAGGGGAGGGGGTGACAACTAAGAGGTTTGAGCTGTACCTGTCACCAGGGGCCAGCAGGGTTAAAAAAAAAAAAGAAGAAAAAAAACCAACTGCAATTCTGAGTGTGTGCACACATTCTCATGTGCATACAAATACTGCACACACAGACCTGTTGGACACATGCATACTCACTCACGCTTACACATAATATAGACATCTGGAGATTTGAATGAAAAGTGGAAGCATGACAGGTTGAAGGTAGGTGATTATCTGGTTTGGACACGCTGGACTGTGATCGATGTGTGCACGGACGGGTATGCAATCGTCTCTCACACGAGGTTTGACAATCCTGTTGGTCAGGAGACGCAGTGACTCGTGTCCCAGAGTGAGGCCTCAGAGGCAAACTTGCATTTAGCGGAACTGGAAACAACAAAATTGCTAAAGCACCACAGCAAAACAGGCTGGAGTAGTCCCATAAAACACGATCACGTTGGCACAGAACGATGAGGGTGGGGGTTTTGGGCAACGGGCCAATCACAACGGAGTAACACATCAGTAATAATCACCTCAGAATAAATTACAGTCACAGAACAATTGTTAAAAGCAGAATTAGAGATCAACTGATCTAGCGGACTGATTTGACCCCATGCATTTTATAAGGCATTAACCAAACATTTCTTACTGACGTTGCACAGTATTATAATAGTGACTATACATACAATTGCTGATCTGAAAAAACAAAAAACAAAAAACTGCTTGTGTTTTCATAAAAAAAAATCTCAGATTGTATAAAAAAACCCATATTCCTAAAACTAATGATGCATTCTTTAAGGGAATTGGGAATGTCGAAGGGAGAGCAGATCGATGTCTGCAATCCCATTGTACCTATTGATCTGCACATGGGCGAATGAAATTGATTTTCTGAGGTAGACAATACAAGCATATTTCATTCTCCCGATGCAAAGCCATTCTAAGCAGGGGTAGTAGGGATAATTTGGTCCATTTGGACAGGCTCTGGTCTTTAGCCTCAGCCAAATGTACTGTGTCAGATGGGTTGACCCATCCATCATGCTCTCCTGCCTGTCTCAACACCACGGTACTTACACTGTCACTGGTGTGATACACCCAATCAATGATGGATAGCAGACAACATGCACTATGACAAGATAGAGAGATCAGTCTGCACGGCTCACAGGCTTGTTGTTTCCACGCAGCTGGGGACGCTCCATTCATACACAGCCAGTTTATTTAATACCCCGGCCACTGTATGAGGCACACGTGGACAATATCGCTCGACATGCATCATAAATGTTGCTTCCCTTACAGAGGTCTAATAATCTTCAAATCCCCTTTGCAATATGATTACAGTAGCAACAGAGCCTAACCGAATGAGATACTCAAACAAACATTTCATACATAATCGTCATTTTGTGCACTCACAGGACGAGGGTACAACAGTTTATGCTAAAAAGTAAATCCCAGTGACAAACGTTAAGTTGTACCTTTCTTTTTCTTTAAGTCTTAAGTGCTATGGGTAATCAGCTCAACAGTCAGTGAAATGATGTTCTGTAGATAGTCTGATCTACTAAGCAGATGTCTATCATAAATAAAATAAAATAAAAATAAAATAACATAAAATAATAAAAAAACTTCTGCAAATCTGAGTCTGTATGTATGAGATAGTAAGAAGAGGGCCTTCAAAACAGGTCTGGAATCTGTTGGCCAGTGAGGTGAGTCAAGATCAGCAGTTTAGGATGCCACTGTTCATCTTCCCGTGAGCCTGGTGGGCTCTTTCCAGAGGGACAGGAAACAGCGAGCCACAGGTTGGCCCAAAGTACTGCAAAGCAGATGCCTGCAGGAGACCTGGAGCACTATAGTGTCCTGATGGCTACAGGGTAGAGCAGGGACATATGTTCAGCACCCTTGATGGGCAGCTTGCGGCTGGAGTAGAAATGGATGATCTCAGGCACGCTGTCGAAAGGGCAGCTGTTCTGGCCCAGGATGTACTTGTTCTCCTTGGTCCGTGACAGCTTCATGTGCATGAAGCCCTGGCTACTCCTGGAGACAGAGGAAGACAGAAAAAGCTCAAAACATAATTCAGATTTTCACAAAACAAAACCAGATTATTTTTATTATGCTCTGATACCAAAAATCTTTGAAAAAATAATTTGTTTTGTCCCCACCCCCAATATTTTGGGAGAAAAGAGACCTTCCTTGCTTTAGGCTCTGTAATTCAGCCAAAAAGGGATTTCATGACAGTCCATTCAGCCGACGTAGAGACATTTCACTCAAAACCACAAATGTCAATCTGATGTTGTTGCCAGTCTAGCCAAATTTGAGATGTTCTAAATACTGTAATTGGGAGATATCAGTATGGATCAAAGCAACGTACTGATGAGCAGGCTGATATTGCCATTCCTGGAGTCACACGACAAGCATGACTTAAATCACAAGAGACAACAAGTATGTCAAAAGCCTCAATCTATGGGAGTCCCGACAGATATCCTCTTTTTTCAGCTCCCCCTCATTTACTCCTGCAGTAGTCGTTCCCCACAGTACGTGACAGCGCTCTGAAAGCTGGATTACCTCTGATAACTTTGGAGGTGTCAGGGGAGGGGACTAAAAGGCAGGTTGCTTAAGGTGCTGGGTTTCACATGCAGTGCATAAGGATGAGGCTAATGAACCCCCAGGATAAATCACTTAAGCTACAGCAATAAATGCACAGCAAATTAAAAGCTCCCCGCGTGTTCCAAGGAGCCTTCGATCAATACATTTTACAGCTTGCCAGTAATCGTCTGCTTTAAAATTACATTTTTTATTACTTGGGAAGAGATGCAACAGTAAGCTTTAGTGAGTAAGTGACACAAAACTAATGTTCACTATAGCCTGTTCTGTAAATATACTCTTTTGGTAATTTGACTTTACAAACTACATTAACGTAACAGCTTTTTCAATCAGCAGCTAATGCTTGCAGCAGGTTATGATTGCTTTAGGCACAGTTCGTTGACATTATAACCTGTACTCAAAATAAAGTGCACCAGCACCCGCTTAACATTTATTTTTTGAAAAATAAACTCTCATGCAACAGTTAAGAGGGGATAATATGTTAACCACACGAAGTAATAAAGCTCCTATTTTTCGCTAACCTATCAAGCAAGGATAACAGCTGTAAAGGTATTTACTTATGAGGCCAGTCAGTATAATCTACACTATTCCATTCTGTGCTTCAAAGTTTATATGGAGCAGGGCTCTTGTGAAACCTGTGAAAATGCAGGATTAGTATATAGAGAGTGTGGAGATATTCTAACCACAATAGACAGGAGCAGTGAACACACAGTGGTCAAGGCTGTTGATGAGGGTGACACATGAAGCAACTACGGCAAATAAATTCATGTTTTTCCACAGTAAATATATGCATATTTTTGTAGTTATGCCCATTATCTTTGATGAACAGGA
Organism: Etia nguti; assembly: GCA_015106755.1. NCBI lineage: Eukaryota > Metazoa > Chordata > Actinopteri > Cichliformes > Cichlidae > Etia > Etia nguti. The sequence goes on from VUQG01015426.1 coordinate 66,782, forward strand.
GTGACAACTTGGCTTTAGGCACCTGAAGCGTCAGCCCATTCTTTACTTATCTCCTAATTGCGTGTATGATGCCGGTGGATATGTTCACTCTCTGATGCACAGAGAAAACCCAGAACAAAGATAGCAGTGAGATGAAAGGAAAAACAGAAAACAAAAAAAATATACACACACAGGTTCAATTTAAGGACACTGATCAAAAATAAAAGTACATTTAAGCACATATTTTTATTTATTTTAACTGATAAACAAGTGCGTGTTTTGGGGTTAGCATGACTGACATTATTAGTATAAATATTCAAAATATTTTAAAGCTAATTCACAGCTTTTTATGTGTAACGACTGAAGTAAAAAGCTGCAGGATTTCTAAGCCATTAAACTGAAATACACACGAGTGCCACCTCTCCATTATTGTGCAGATTTCCAAATTCCCGTTGCCACGGGTCTCTAAAATGCTATGATTCTGCAAATGGTGCTTTCAGAGCTCATTTACAAAAAAAAAAAATCTTTCCTGCAAAGTGCATTTGATGAATCTTCACATGGAGCGCTGGGAGAAAGGTGTTAGGTTACACAGAGGCACACTTAAAACGGCAAACACATCAATAGCATCATTTTTAGATTCCCAGCTGATTTTCCAGTTGGTGCTCAAAGCTGCTTATTATGTTACAGTCCTGCAGAGACAGAAACCAGGACAACAGAGCAACACGGCAGCGTTGCTGATAAAATGAATACGGGGCTATTTTTGAAAAGACAGGCCTTTGTGGTGTTATTATAACACTGTGTTTGTGAACTTCTATTTGTCTAATCAGGATTAATCTGACTGGGGAGGTGTGCTGTCTTGTTTATTGTGGTTTATGACTTTGATTTAAACCGAGCACCACTCAGAGCAGGAACAGCCTGACAGCAATCACAGCTTATCTTCACCTTGCACATATTGGATGGCTTCATGATTGATACTCTCTGTGTTATGAATCTAAGGCAGCAGAAAAAGCAAAGTCATATGCCAACAAGATAGTGAACCATAGCAGAAGGGCTGACCTTTTTAAGCATTTCTGGGCATCGGATGTCGTATGTACTCATGATTATACATTAGCATACACTAAACCTCCCTGGGATGATACAATTCTGTACGTTATCGACACTACGGTAAGTGGGTGAAGTGGCAGACAAATAAACATACAAACAACTCTTGGCATAGTTTTGTTCTTCGGCTGAGAAAGGTCAGGCCAATTTTTGTGCTCTATGCAGTCATTCGTCTATTATGTGTCACATAAGATGAAGCCGACATTTTGCATCTAAAAATGTTCAAAAATAGTGTCTTTGGAGGTATTGCAGCAATAGCAACCCATTGGTGTGTTCTTTCAATTGGCTGCTAAGTTACCCCATTTGGGCTCTGGCATCAAACAGTCTTTGGGATACATTTCCCCTCCTCAACCAGTGGAAACAGGTTCTGCAGAGCTCTCTTGTGATGCGAAAAATGAAATGACACTGTGCTTTGAGAGCCCTGTGAAGGCTTTAATACAACTCAAATACCAAAAAAATGGTTCTCTCCACTGAGAGTAAAGAAGAGGAGCAGGTGGGGACAGGTGAACATAAAAAAGGGTTTAGGAGGGCAAAGCAGACAAAAAATGCTTTCCGTAAGGCCAGAGGACTCTTGAGGCAGGAGGTCTCAGCGACGTCTGTCTTTATCAATAATGCAATACACATATGTGGCACCTCGCGGCCTCATACATTTTTCAGCAACCTCAGACATGGAGGATCTTCACCTTGGGTTTCCACTCATTTTCTGTGGCAGCAGGGGAGATGGGCTTGAGTGAGGAGGCTGAACTCGTATTTGTAGGGACCTGCCATTTCCACAAATGAACATGATGATCGTTTTCTAGGTTTCATCTGGCTTACATCAAGGGCACAAGATTCTATAACCCAAATGTGCTGACACACAGTTACACAGAAATTTTGAACAATCTGCTGTTATTTAAGTCTATCAACACAAAAATAAGAGAAAGGTTAAACTCCTAAGATGTTTGGTTGCTTACAACTTTAAGCTCTCATATGGTTAAAGTGAGCTCCCTCAACAGGGTGTGGAATAACAGGGGGAAACCACTGATTTCCAGTGCTATTGGCAGACCACAGCTATTCCCAGGCAACATTAAACCTCATTCTACTTAAGGTTCCAAAAAACCTTGAAAGTAGGCCCTGGAGCGAAACGCTCTAACAGGCGGGGAAAAGGTATTCCTAAAGTGCTCGAGACACCTTATTCTATAGTTCTCACTAAGTTGAGACGAGTAAAAATCTGCATCAACAGTAATGACCTCATCGGCATGGCCTTTCTCCTCTCCTTGTTTTCAGACTGACAAACAGCTATTAAATGTGTCACAGAAGCCAGTCAACGTTTTATCTCTTAAAAGAGGAACCATCAGAAAAGCGCAGTGTCAGGGGAGCAGAAGGATCCGACCTCATGAAAACACTTTACAAACTGTTCTCTGATAGTACAGGCCATTATTATAAGGGTCATCTGAACATCCTTTAGATGTGGATTAGTGGAATGAGACCATTACTGAACTAGAATTTTAACCTCACATCATTAAATACAACTTTACTGACCATTGCTCTTATCGTGGCCTGGCTGTGTTCAGTATAGAAAAAAATAAGCTAAATAAGTTTCATGGCTCCAGGCCTTCCTCATTCCCCAGCCTCCCTTCTCCCTCACTCAGATAATCTAACAATCAGCTATTTCATTACGGGAGGTAACCCCAATGGCATTAGACAGCCAGTCTCTTTTTAAACATATGAGAGAGATGGATGGATTAATACTCTCAAGCCTTGCACAAATTATACACTACATTTTCATATTTCAAAATGGGGCTTTTGCTTATTAGAGGGGCTTTCGTCAAACTCGCCGTCTTCATCATTACTCTGCATATCATCATCATCCCGCAGCAAAAATATTCACTTGTTATCTTTACCGTTTTGTTAAAAAAAAAAAAAAGAAGAAAAAAAAGCAGAATAATTTACTTTCCTAGATCACATATTCAGGTTTGCACTTTACAACCATCACTATGTGTCTTTTGTTGATATCCCTAGGGGGTCTTAGCATTTTCGAGTACTAAACAATGTATTTCTTGTTGTTTAAACTGACATTATTACATACTCCTAACTCCGAGGAAAATTCTTTTGGTTTTACTTTCCCAGTAACTTCATATTAGTATGTTTTGTGTGCCAGTCTTTTCTGTACTGCATTTACTACAACGACAATGCACAGATGTTTTATTGCACAAACTGTTAACATTTCTATTTGTCTTTTTTTTAGTGCTTAGCTTTAAGCACCTACATCTTTGGTTGAGCTGTGACACTATGCATTTATTTCAAAATGACAACATTTCGACAGTTGTTACATATTCAGACAAATATTCTTTTCTCTTGTTTGCCGTCATCCAAAAGCCAGTGTACTAAGTCAGCATCCTAACGGTGGGTAAAGTCTTCTTTTCAGTCAGCAAGGCAGAACAAGAAGCAGTCATACAGATGATCAGGCAATGAGGCAGGGAGTTACACAGGCAGTCAACTACGGTACTGTCAAGAGAATTGGAGGAGCAGCAAGCAGAATTATTATGTTTGTCTTCCAAGTTATATAAGCCTCCAGCATGCTGACTCCACTCTAAGAACAAAGGCTAATCAATGTGTCTCTACATACTATAGTTTTATTTCATCGGATGGCTCCCACACAATTGCAGAGATTTTTCTAAATGTCATGGGATTGAACCTTGCCTGCAATGGTTAATGGAGCATATAAAAGTCAGTGTGACAAGACTATTTGCTAACAGATATCGAAGCAGGTAAACACTGTTGGTTTTGGAAGACTTTAAGGCCGTTTCTTATTTCTGATTATGTTTCTTACGCCGTAGCCGTGACACCAGGTAGCAACGATCGTCAAAACAAATCCAGCAAAACTCCACATTCCCATCAAAGCGATGGGACTGCACTGTAGGACTTCAGACTAAAGTAACCTCTTCCAACTGTCAGACTACACGTAACAATTCAGAGTAGCTTTTTCGAACCCTCTGCTGGACGCGGCAGGGATCAGGAGGTCAACGATGAAAGTGCACCATTAACCAAGTTGTGGGTACATCAGCAATTCGAGGAGCAGATTCTGTCAGAGGGGTTACTGAGCGGAGGTGGAGGACGAGCCACGGGCAAGGTGTACAGCAGGTGGGGGATAGAGGTCTGAAGGGTGAAAGTTATTACCATACAGAAAAGGAAGAGTCAGCAGGTATGTCCGCAGCTCGACAGGGAATGATGTTACACTAGTCCACTGTGTGTACTCTGCCACTAAGTAAGTGTAGCTACTATGATAGGTCACACTGTTTTGTGAGTGTGTGTTCCGGGTGCAAATCGCTGACACAAGTTGTCACAACAGGCAAAACGGCACTGAGTGTTTGGAATTACATTTTCACCAAGGCTGCCAACCGAAACTGTGCATCTGATTATACTGTTTGTGGATGGTCATTTAGGAGACGAGAGCAGAGTTCTTACTTGAGGGAGAGGGAGTAGTCGTTCTTGCTGGTCTCGCTGTTTCTCACAAGATAGCTGGCCTCCTTGCAGAGCCTAAGCAGAGACTCTGCATCTGTTCGGCTGATGGCTCCATGGTACCAGCTACAGCAAACGACAGGAAACGAGGATGAGAAAGCAGGAGGAGCAAAGGAATGTTAAGTAACAAAGAGTCAAAGCTGCTCAGAAAACACCATGATTTGACTCACAACTGGCTTTCCAGCGGCATGGTGGGATCGATACGTTCCCCAAGAGAGGAGCTGCAGTGGTCCAGTGAAGTCATTTTGGTGTTGACCAGACAGCCACTGGAATGTCGCTGCAGCGGCCGAGTTTTCCCCTCCTTGGTGGGCGACATTCGAGACTTCTCCACACCATCAAACTGGACTGTAATAAGAGAAAATACAGCTGAAAAGATTTCATTCTGGAAGGACAGATTTGATGGTTCAAAATGGCTCTTAATAAAGACAAAAACCTGTAAACACACTTGAGCTACACTTCATATTAAGGTCACTTGGAAAAACAAATTGTGCTTAATGGGAAATAGATCTTTGTAAAAATTACAAGATCCATGGTGTCGTTTTTATCGATGGAACTAGACTACTGCAAAGTGTGAGAACCAAAATCCACACACAATGTGCTTTTACCAACTTTCACACACGCGCACACACAGAGCCACTCTGTGTAACTCATCCTACTGAAGGACATGTACACATGGTCAAAGAGATATAAATCAATCTCACTTGACCGTGTACACATTCCAGTTAGGCAAAATACACACACACGCAACCTTCCTCCAAAACAAGCTCATGCACCTGTAAATAATCCCACATATACTACTGTATGGCTGAGCATTTTCCCTCTTTAAGTACACGCAAATGTGCACACACTTAACTGCACGCCTAACTCCAACACCCAGGTTCTGCAAGTTAAACATTGAACTAGCTTTTCAAACTCTCACGGTCAACTGTGGACATGACAAGCTCTCCTGGCAGCCTCACAGGGAAGTGTTTGATGGTGTTTGGGGGCTTAAAGTGACCTATGTGCACATGACATGAAATGCCAGGGGTCACGGGGCAACTTCACAGCCAATCAGCAAACAGAAGATAATGCTCTCAAGGACAAATTAAATGTGAATTTACACTTGTGGGAAAGAGTTGCACAAGCTAAAGAAATAAAAGGCCGGACAGTGGATGTAGGAGTAATTATCATGTGTCACGGGCAGCTCTGTGTCCGAGACATTTTTCCTCAGTAATCCATCACTGTGCTCCATGTCATAACACCTAAAGCCTCTGAAACCCCCCCTCCCCAAAACTATTTAAAGCTACCGAGAAGCTATGCTTCTCAAGCAATAACAGAGGGGCGGCTTCCTACATCAACCGTATGACAAGCTTTTCCTAGTTATTGTTGCCTGCTTCTATACGGCTCAAGACCAACAGACGGCTGTTTTTTTGTTTGTTTTTTTGACGGAAGTGGTTAATGTAGTATGAAACTCACATCTACTAGGCAAAATCAATCTTTGCTGCTCTCTGTCACTAACGGCCATTCTTGCATCTAGTGTTTAATTACCAGCCAGAACATGACAGGCACTGTACACAGAGACAGGCAGTGTGATCTTAACAACGCGTGTATATATCTGTCTAGACTCTGCATTCCAGTCAGAGGATAGCATTACACTTTACAGATTGTGAGCTCGCCAAGTGCCTCTGTATCACGCTGAGTGGAAGGGCTGACAGTTTAAATCAATTCAACACTACTTACTACAAGTAGTTTACTTGAGTATTTAGATGTTGTGCCACTTTATTGCTCACCTCTACGACATTTCAGCTAGAACTGATGCATGTTTTTCTATAGATCCTGCTATTTTTCCGGATATTTCATATTTAAAAAACCCCCAAAACAAACCACATGATCAGCTTATAAAATGCAATTAAATGATAAAGAGTGTTACCATTCAAAAAAAATCTGGTTAGTGGTTGCTGTCATGTGTAAAGTTATTCAATGTTTAATTACCAGCAATTAAAACAAGTATTTTAATTATAGTAATTAAAAGAAGTGCCACTTCAATCAACAGTGAAATACTGCTTATTAACTCGGGATATCAGAAGAGATGCTTGTAATGAAGTATTTTTACAGTACTGCAGTTGTAGTCCTGTCTGCTAAAATAAAGGAGATGAATATTTTTCTTTTTCGAATACTTTCTATGACAGACCATGATGCCATCGCGAGCAGTGCTTTTTTTTTTGGACACATTACAGCTGTTTCAGGTCTGACCACTAGGGGCTCCCCTTAACCTCCACACTCTACTTGTGGTTGAACTCGTTGGCCTTGGGCTCAATGATGCGATTTCCCAAACATAAACTCATGGAAATGATTATTTCAAATCATTCCGGCTGTTATCTTTGCCTCTGCACATTTGTTCATTAAAGGCCGACAGCGGGGTGTTAAAATGCCAGCAAAATTGTACTGTTGCATGACAGCTGGGTAAATTCTAGGTCTAACCCTCGGAAGAATATAAGTTGCTGATCCATGTCCTTGAGGTCTGACGCTCCTAATAAAGTAATTCAAATTATGATCCCGTGTTGTGTCTACATTATTTTATATCATAGAGTCCATTTAAATTACATGCTCAATACTGGGAATTTGATCTGAGTTGGATGAATATATTGTATATGTGTAAAGGTGAGAAATGGCGTTTCCATGGAAACTGACCAAGGGGACATGGAAGATGCATGTTTGCTCCATTCAGCCCGTCAGTGCTGACAGATCACAACATGAAGATGGAGCCAATTGCTCCCTGTCCTTTGCGTTCGATTTCTCTCTCTGTTTGCATATGTCCAACCTTCTTCTGCCCTTTACCTTCTCTTCTATCATTCTTGCCCCATCATTCGAACTCTGTCTTTTTCCCCGAGCTTTCTTGCTTCTCAGTGGTAGAAAAAGATAGGGGAAAATAGACTGTGGAGGAATGTCTCCACAGGAAAAAAAAAAGGAGTGTTTTGATCTGTTATCTCTGACTGTCCTACTGCAGGGCAGACTGTCGCCAATTACACCTACTGCTACAACAAAACCCTTAAACCATCTACTTGCACTTCCATATTGAGAATTGACTGTGAACATAATATTATCATCTCTTCACTGATTAGTGACGTAACCATAAGAGGCTGGAAAAGCTATCAGATATTGTGGGTTAAGGATAAAGGATGCAATCTTGGCTTTTCCCTACACACTCCATCTCTGTATTGTATCTACAATCCACTCATCCATGTGCCTGACCTCAGCTCTTCACATTTCCCATTCTTCCCTTTCTCACACCTATCCCTCCTCTTACCCAGACACAACAATCAGTGATTTATTTGATCGTGATTAAACTGTGTTTTTTTCCTCTCTGCTACCAAGAAAGGGTGGGTTGAGTGGCTATTCTTAGTGTAGCTCACCCCGTCAACCTTTCTTGTCAAAGTGGAGGCTTCACTGCAGGCAGAGTGCAGTGGTCTACAAGGAGAGTATTACCCTGAAGAAAGAGCCCCCCAAACTAAACAAAAGCCATCATTTCTATTTGCTCAAGAGTGAATGGACTCATGTCTGCTTTGTTAGCTGGCCGTCTCACCATCACCATTCCGAAACTGATGTAGAGTTATGTTTTAAGGCAGAAAATCAGTGGGAGTGAGGCAAACCAATTCCCCTCTCTCATTCTCCGGAGCACACAGTTCGAAACATGGACGACAGGAGACTGACGAGAGGATTGGCCCACGGAGGAACAAAAGCCGTAAGAGGAAGCTTAAGAGGGACGAGAGGGTGAAAACCCACACACACACACACACACGCACGTTAACACACACTTCTTGAAATAAACACGTAAAGGCACATGGGCAGCTGTGTATGTTATCAGAATTGTTGCTTGTAAAGCACTGCAAATGGAATTTGTGTATCAGATTGAACTGTCAGTCAGATGGTGACAGATGGCTGAAAGACCTGTCCCCTTCAGACACACAGCTTCCTTTAGAGACAACTATAAAAAAAAAAAGTAAATAATACGCACAAACCCCCACACACACAGAAGAGGATGGGGAAAGAGAGTGCATGACAGAGCGAGCTGATTGGCTAAGGCACAGATTAAAAAGAAATGTCAAAAGGACATTCAACGATTACAAACCACGAGATAAAGCACTGCTATGTAATATAGCGCTGCAGAGCAAGGCACAGGTACATAATAATGTCACTATCTAACAACATAAAAAAACACTACAAAGTAGACGTCACAGTAATCAAAATAAAAACAAAGGGAATCAAAAAATAAAAACCACAAAATTGTAGTGACATCTGTCACTGAAGACTCAGAACAATTTAACTACTACTACTGTCTCCTCTTCCCCCTGCGCACAGATTTCTCTAATTAAGCCAGCTAATTAATTCTCATTTACTAATGATACTCCTATTATAAAGGATGACTAGTCTGAGGGGCAAAGTGTTTCATCGACTGCTGTATTGTGAGGTGAAAATTACGTTTTCCAGCTAGGACTTGTGAAATGATTAACAGGTTTCCAAGCTTATTAGAATGCAGTGCACGCTAAAAATAGGGTTAAACTTTTACGCCGATATTAATTATATGCACCGGGAACTAAAATAATTGCTGGATGGCTTTTATAATACTATATTTTAGAGCCCCACTGTGGCTGTTTGAAGCTATAAGCTTTATCTCTGATGAGTCAACCATCTAGGAATATGCTCTCTTCTTTTATATAAATTTCCAAAGGAAATTCAAAATTAGGTTTTCCAAGACAAAGGACTGACCCTACCAAGTGTCAGCTGGGGAATTTAGTTAAAATTAAAACTGGATACCTTTTAATTACTTTAGTTTCTTAGATTAAAAGAAAAATGAGGTAACAGAAATGCTTCAAAGTACATATAATTAATTCATGTTAAAGAAGAAAAAAAGGTAGGAATCTCTTTGTTCTGCCAATCTGCATTTGAATTTTGGTAATGATGTTATTTATAATGATGGACTAAACAAATTACCCTATCCAGCTCTATAGTCTGGCTGACTCATGTAACAGATGACTAATGTCTAAATAAGGTCTGCCTATATGCCGAGGTCAAGAGAGTGCACTGCAACTGTATTCAAAAGGGTTATGGAGGCCATCAATCCCCCCTCCCCAAGTCTACCATTTAGACCTTTGACCCCTAAAGATGTAGACTAGGGCCATACCAGCAGAGACAGAGAGGGGATCACTTTACAGCTGGATGCCGATCTTAAACCCACTCACTTCACCGAAGGAACCAGAACCTTTCTCATGGATTTACGGGCATAAATCAACTCCTCGCCCTGTCCTCGCCTACAACACACATTGGTGTCCTCTTACATGGCCTCACTAAGTCTTTCCACTCTGTCAGGGGAAATCCCATTCCTGAAATTAGTTCTGCTACATGTCCTTCTTTTCTCTGGATAATGACAGCAGACAGAGGTCAAGTGTGTGAGAGAGCTACAAAAATAAACTAATGGCTCTCTCAGTTAAAAATAGGTCAATTACTTGTCCACTGCATGCAATGAAAAAGGTAAATATGGCAGTAAGTCAAGAACTGAATTCGTCTCCAATGAGTTTGATTTCCTAATTCGTATAAGCCACTTGTAGAGAACAGCAGGCCAGAGGGACATCTGGGATGGTTACGAGTATGTTGACAAGAGGAAATGGGGGTCACAGCGAACGGCAATTACGCATGCAGAAGGCAGTTCGGCACAATTAAAACTAATGAGGCTTCAGCCTAAAACCTGCAAAAGAGTTGGTGATTTTCTGCCACATGTAATCCAGATGGAAAAGAGCAGTCATTACAGAGCTAATACCTATAGTCAGATTTTTCAGTACTTCTCACATATGGTAACTCTTTCAGTACGCCATCAGTGACCAGAAAATTTGGGACAAACATAATCATACATTGCAGTAGCAGAATAATCCTACCTATGTTTTGGTAGCTGCATATTCTTGGCTAGTAATGTTTTTTAATGCATAATGTCTTCCTAAATGTTCAGTAGAACTAAAATACTGAGCTGTATGCTGTGTAATACACCATGCCTTCCTTAATGAAAGACTGATGGATGGATGGATGGATGGAAGGATGGATGGATGGACAAACATGCCAACAGGGAATGGGGAGATGGAGTGGCGTGCCAGGGTAATTGATGGAAAAGATGCTGGACAATGAACACCAACACCCACCATGGTGGTGCTGGTCACAGCTCGTCTGTCCTGGCGAGGGCTGAGCTGTCTGGGAAGGAGACTCAAGCTCCTCCACTGGGGGAGGGCTGGTGTTGAGCTGGCCGACAGGAGGGGGCCATGGTAGGTCCTTGATCACTTTAATCTCTACTGCAAGTGTCACCAGAGGAGAGATGGAGACAAGGAGACGATAGCAACAAGAATCATAAAGAAAGGAAGTGAGTTAGGAAAGGGAAGTAATGATAGAAAACAGAAAAAAAAGACAAAAGGTAAAAGGAGTAAGTGAGAAATACTTTGGATAAGAGCAGGAGAGCTGGTTTATACTGTGATCCAAAATTCACCAGCAGCTGTGGGCTAGAAAAGGAAGGAATACAAGGACTGGAAAGGAAGGAACGTTAGTTCTAAAAGTAGGGCTGGATTTGATATCCGCTTCCACTCTGATGCAGAGCTGGATACTCAGATTGCTTAGAGGCCCTGAAGGTAACAAAAGGAATGTGAAAGTTTTTGTATTCAATAATCAAATTCAATACTGCACTCAGATTCAGCCAATAACTACAGTCTCACCTTGGGAGAGATACACTAGATAGATGCAACAAGAAGCTCTTAAACCCAAATTCTTCAAGCTCTAATGCATGACACAGTGCATAATATCCTTAAATAACATTCAGGCCCAAATAATAATACTGTGCTTTTAATGAGCAAACTATAAAATATAAACCTGCCTTAAGCTAAACTAGGTGATCAGTGAAAACAGCACAACCACATACACCCTACTGTAACTGTTGGTGCTGTGTTTGATGAAAAAGACCCCGGGCCTCTATATTAAGCTAAGTCAGAGTGTTTAGCTAAAAAGTGCCTAAGAGTAATCCATGAAGGCAATGGACACTACCCTGGCTTTGCCCCTTAAATAATGTATGCGTCATGCAGCTGGGACTTTACCAGGGTAATTGAGCACTCATGCAGCAGCACATCTGTTTCCAGCACAGGGCCACTTTTTAAACAGCCAAGGATAATTAATAAATGAGACAGAAAGGGGAATGTTTTTCTTCATACAAGAGAAAGCCAGTGATCGAGCCAAGGCTAATAAATAAATGCAATCCATGGGTAATAGCTTTGGTGAACGACTGCATGTTCCTCGGGTAGTTGTGTTATTTGTGCTTAGATTTTACAGACGTCTCAAAAGACATCTTTGTGCCATCCAAGTCACAGCGATTGAGCAAACTCTAAGGTCACTGTCCATGGTGCTGGAGATTTTATTCCAGTTATGAAAGTACTGTAAAAGAAAGGAATTTTAATGTGAAGCTACTTTTGGCATTTTTGCCCTTCAACACAAATCCAAGGGCATCATAACTGTTAACAGTTTCTTTTAAGGTCTTACAAGCTGAAGCAAAAAAAAAACAACCCCAAAACCAAACACTTCATCCTATTAAATACATGTCATCCTTCATCATCTTATCTCCTTTATCAAAACCAAATGCATTCGATGAGTACGTTAAGGTTAAAGTATGGAACAACATTGGCAAGAAAGGCTCTCAGATGGGTCCTATTCTCCAATCAAAAAAAAAAAAAAAAATCTGCAACCCTCACTGTGAATGATATACTGCAAATATTCGGTCATCTGTCCAATAAAGGGAGGGACAGAATTGTTCAAACATGGACAAACAACAGGCAAATAGATGGGTTGATGTAAATCAGATATACTATTAACGCTGGTCCACAGACTAGTTTTTAGTGGGAGGATGAACATAATGTTATGAACCTGTCTTCCTCCCTGAAAGGAATTGAACCATGATAGTGGTACAGGACATGTTAATGAGAAGCAATATCAGCAAGCTAGATGAAGGGGAGACTGGAGAATATTCAACCCGACAAGCAATTAAATAGCCAGGCCTGGGGTGTCAGGGGGCTAATCTAGAGAAAGGTGGCTGGAAGGAGGAGCTGCTTGCTGTCTGTCCTGATGGGAGAGGTGTAGGCTAGAGGAGTGGATACAGAAGGTCAAAAACTCTACTAGATAATATAACTTCCTCTACTTTGGGGTGAAGTAGGGGACTCTCTTCCTATGAGATTAAAAGCCTAATACTCATTTCACATTGCAGATTAGCGTGTAATTGTTTGGGGAGCAGAAGGCTGCCTCCACTCTGCAGCCTCAGTGTGGGGACGAGGAGATGATTTCAGCGAGCGTGGCTCAGACTCGCTTGGTTGCACAGCTGAATAATAGCATTTAGCACTGTGAAAAATTAAGGAAAACTGATTCAATAGTCAGGGTTTTGGGTGTGTTTGTGTGCGTTTTTTAAACCTGAGTGCTTCACCTTGTGAAGCATTTTAAGGTATTGTTACTCCTAAGGCTGTCACTGACTTTAGATGCAACGCTGCTGCACAGATGAGTGCATCTTTACACTGCAGGGACAAATTCATATTCAGCACCGAGGTGACAACAGCAGTTCAGGTGAATTACACATGGACCTGAAGGCTTACCACACTGCAGTCCACATTCTCACAGATCATACTGCCCACACTGGCTTCATCACACTGCCCTCTATCAATACATACCCGTTTACAACTAATGTAGATTTAGACCCATTATCGGGTCTGTGGGTGGTAAATTGTACTCTGTGTACAGGTTAACTGCATCAGAGACCGCACACGCATATCAAGTAGAAAATGTAAATCATGCTCAGTATGACATAAATACTCTGTATTTTGTAGGTTAGGTTAGTTATATGTGGTAATAATCTGAGTCATATTTGCACAGCACCTTTCTAAATGAAAAGACAGAAATGATGCAGAGCCCAATTAATAATCCTAAATGTGCATGTGAATACACCCGATCTTTTTAGTCGTCTAAGTTTTCTCACCTGGATAATCCTCATTCAATATTAGTACACACCTCCTCCTGTTGACACAAAAAGCAGGTTATTGCCTGCCTGGAACTTACGAAGCAGCTGTCGCTCAAAAGTGGCCACATTAAGAATTTGAAAAGAAAACTCATCATTCATGTCCCTCCCATTGTCCTCCTCCCTTTGGATATGTACTTTGTTTTGTGTTTGTGTTGACAGTGTAGTAAATAAAAAGAAAAAAAAAAAATAATGGAAAGGGGTATGCGTTTTCCTTTCCTTTGTTCTTCCAGGAGCTGTTCGTTTCCTTTTTTTCCCCCTCTCAAAGCCAGGTATTTGTTTACCCGGGCTTTTCATTAGCCCATGGCACTTCATCACTGTAAACAGTGCAGCACCATAAATCACCAGCTATGCTTGTTTTCCACCAATGCCATTTAATTTAGTTCTGCTTAATTTGGCTGGCTAATTGCATGCATATTCAAAACAAGCTGGAGTATTGTGATGTTTATGCCGCACATTATGAGCGGAAGAGCTCGAAACACAAAACCAGCCTCTTCCGAAGACGTGTTTGTTCCATCTGCACTCAAATCATTATAGATAACAACTGTGTAATGCTCCAGGGGAACTGAAATGCCACTTCATAATTTTTCCCGTATACTGTATCCATCGCATTACATAGTCCGAATTTCTTTTGAAAGGACCTGCGTTTGTATTAAAAATGAAAGTGACACAGAAAATGGGTGATAGTTAAAAGATGACAGCAAGGCCTTTTTCCATGCTCTTCCATATAGAGAGAAGGGAAAGATGGGTTACTGACAGCTGGCCAGCAGGAGCTTCCATGGGGGCTTTCTGGCAAAATGCTGCTTCTACACTTATAGAGGGAGGTTTACAGTGCTGTTGTGTGTGGCCAATGTGTGTGAGTGAAGATAAGACCCATGGCAGCAGCGCTCCATAGAGAACGGTGGGACACATTTGAGGCTCATGAAAGAAGGCTGACAGGAAGGTTATCAGCAGGGTGTTGCAGCAGAGGCCAGCAGGACGAGACAGCGCTGCAGAGTGACAGGCAGCGGTGGGGGATATCGGATCAGCCAAGCACAGAGAAACAGAACCCTGACACCCACAAAACAGCTGGCTTTAACCCTGTTGCAAGACACCACGGTAGGACTGTAACTGAATCAATTATTTATTTTAGAACATTAGAATCAGATCTCAGATTTCTAGGTCGTTAAGCCCATGAAGATTCATTAAAAAACCATAAAGTTTCCCAAGACCTGAGGGGCTAAGCGACTACGCTGCCTCTGATCTCCAGTGTTAAATGCATGGTACCCTGCAGGCCAGGAGTCAAGTGAAAGGAGTTAGTAGCAGGTAACGGGGTGAGGAGATTAGGTAACAGGGGCTCTTAGTCCCACTCCTGCTGAGACAACGCTCAGATTTCCAATGGCGACGTGTCCACGTCTGGCTTTGAGAGGGAGGATACCATATGCAGAGCCGAAATCTACAGGATAATAGACATATGGACACACCCTACACTGGCCTCATATACTAACGCTTCATATATGGTCAAATTCTAATGGATCTTCGTCACACCCTCACCTCCAGACTCATCCATCACTTACTCGGCATCCAAGGAGGAAGGATAGAGGTTGTGTCGAGTACCCGTGTTCGGCAGCCAAGTATGGTGTGACGCTGGGGTGGGGAGGGACAGCGAGGATGAGTGATTAACTAAACTGCAAGTACACAGCCTCTCAGCCCCCTAACAAGGCAGAGGATTTACATTCCATTGCATACCTGTCAGGAGATAGTCCAACAGTGAATAATAACATTAGACCAAGTGTTGTGAACAGGCGTGCAAGCAGGCTGTGATAGGGACAGCTGAGGAAAAGGGGGCTGTAGCAAGAAGCATTACTCTGCTTTGCCTCCCCAGCATTAATGAAGACAAATAGTCTTTTATACAGATTGCATTACCGTGTTATACAACTGTGGGAGGGCGTAGGCAGCACTTGGTACTTATTTAATTGTTTTTGTTTTTTAAAAAAAAACCACCTACTGCACAATTTAGCAAGGTTGTTCATCTTTTTTCATTATGCGCTAATACTTTGTTTGGCGACATTTTCATTTCCCACATAATTGTGGGAATATGAACTGTGAAGGTTTTGATGGGTTCAGCAAACCGCTTCTAAATCTAAATGGTGAACAATATCATTAATCATTTATATTACACAGGCGTAAAGTGCTTCAGCAACTATAGAAATGTTGCTGAGGAGAAGTGCCCTCTAGAAACCTAAAAAGCCCACTGAGCTATAATTAGTCCTATTTTAAAAAACAGGCCATCTGAGCACAGAAAGGCTCGAATCACAACTTACCACAGCCTGATAAGGTATTTACTTAACTGCTGACATCTGGAGGCATGGCAGCATCACCACCATGGAAATCAGGGAGATCTGAACATGAACAGTCAAACAATTACACGTCTATATATAAAACAAATAAAAATGTTTGTAATCTTCTACATAAAATAATCTTAAATCAGATTTAGTCTTACAAAATCTGATAAAAATTTACAATGGAGAGCTTGGAAAATATAGTTACTTCTTTAAAATGGTGGTTTGGGTAATATTTTTAAAGCTTATGATAAAAATGACCTATAAGGCGCACTTTAAAAATCCTTCAATTTTCTCAAAAATCGTCAGTGCGCCTTATGTATGAATTCTGGTTGTGCTTACTGACCTCCAACCGATTTTATGTGGTACACGGCGCTCAAAAATCTGTCAAAAAATGTTTTAGTACGACTTTGGTAAGCTACGAAGCCGCACTGCTTGATGGATTGTCGGAGCATTACAGCTACCGTAGTCAGGAGCCTCGCGGAGTAATCTGGGTCCAAAATTCTGTCCGCTTCAGGTCCCAAAGTCAAACGAACACTGCAGCATCCCTGAGAGTTAAAAACTGTCTAAATTTTTTCATCTTAAATAGACTGATCAGCGTTGCTGCTTTACCAGGTGTAACAATTAAGTTTAACATCCAGGCATCCATGAAAACAGAATTTATTAAATTTAACGGAGTTAGAAGTTAGCAGGAAGTTAGCTCGCTAGTTTCCACCTAAACATGATATACCATGTTCTGACTGAGAGATTTCTGAAAAGATTAAAACGTACAGCTCTGCTATCACTTCCAACATAAAAGACAGAAAACTAAACAGCAGTGACTTTTGTAGGGTTACTGAAGTTGGACTAGCTGGTATATAATGATGTGCTACGTGATCGCTAGCGACACAGCTATGTTAGCATAAC
>VUQG01015428.1:0-13339 GCA_015106755.1 Etia nguti
GTGGCGAGTATCCTTCATTAATAGTAATAAAAATCACACAGCAATAGTACATCGAAGATACTGAAGTTTCACCCATCCCATTCTTCTTATGAAGTGGTGTCAGAAATGCATTCCTGCCCGTGCACTGCTGGCTCTGGGTCCATTGTGTAACTGACCCACCAACATTAACAGGACGCTTACAGTAGAGCCTCTTATTACGTGTTTTGTTTGGGTTTCCAGCAATCAGAATCAGAGAAACTGTATTAATCCCAGATGGACATTGAGTAAAAAAAAAAAGAAAAAAAAAAGGAGCAGCGGGTCGTACTCAAACCCGGGCCGGCCGCTCTCAGCCATGTGATATCTGACTACATGCTCATCCAACTGAGCTAAAGGTGCACCCGTTTGCATTTAATCACCAAAATTGGAGAAGCCATAGAGAGGGGATAGCCTAACATGAAACAGGAAATGAGCGCCGGGTATTCTATTTATTTCAACAAAGTAACTGTATTCTGATTACCACCTATTTAAATGGTAACTGTCACAGAATACAGTTACTCATATTTTGTATTTTAAATACGTAACGCCGGTACATGTATTCCGTTACTCCCCAACACTGTCCACAAACCGTTCCCGTTTTGTGGCAAGGCGCATTATCCCGCTGAAAGAGGCCACAACCTTCTTCCATCACTCCGTGGTCCAGTTCTGATGCTCATTGTTGGTGCTTTCAGTGGTGGACGGGGGTCAGCCTGGATACCCTGATACCTTTCTATCAGAACCAGCCTTTAGCCCATCTGTTGGATCGGACCACACAGGCCAGCCTTCAGTCCCCACATGCATCAGTGAGCCTTGGCCCTTCATGGCCCTGTCGCTGGTTCACCGCTGTTCCTTCTTTGGACCATGTTCCATAAAAACTGACCCCGGCAGACCAGGAACCCCCCACAGAGCTGCAGTTTTGGAGATGTTCTGACCCAAACTCACTCATATCCTCACACTCGCCTATTTTTCTGCTTCTAACATCAACTTTGAGGCCAAAATGTTCACCCGCTCCCTGACAGATCCCGCCCACTAACAGGTGCTGTGATGAGAGATAATCCGTGTTATTGGTGTCAGCTGTCAGTGGTCATAATGTTATGTTGGATCAAGTTTTTGCCTAAATATGTTCGGAGCCTGACTGCAAGTAAAGTGAGCTGACTGGACACACCTGTGTATATAAGACCACAGAAATCACAGTGTGTCAGGACAAAACCAGCCGCGATGTTCAGGAAACTGTCTCTAGGCTTTTGTGACGACAGTATTTCACCTGATGGTAAAGGCAGGATGTCACTTCCTGTTCCTGTGGGACTTTCATCTTCTCGTTTCTCTTGTCTTCATTAAACATAATTATCTCAAATTTATCATCATCACCAGAGAAAGATGTTCTTTGGAGAGGTCGGCTGAGAATCGTCAGGTTTTCTTCAGAGTAACATCTATCAGTATCGGTGATACCAAAACTTGACAAAAATACTGCAGCGGCCACCTGTGTCTCACTTTGATAAAGAGTAATCCAGGCTCACTAACTTCTTAGGTACAGCGGCTGCACCTGCTGCTGTGAGGCCACAGGTGTACTTGTGCACGTTAGCCCGTTGACACAGTTAGCTGCACTAGCATGTTAGGCTGGCAGCCTGAGGATTAAACCCAGCAGCAGCAGCATGGTAGCGTTTTGTTAGCATGTAGCTTTAGCCACACCGCTGCAGTCTCTCTGAGGAGGAAGGCCTCTGTGTGTGCATGTGTGTGTTGTGTCTAAGTGTAGATAAGAGTGTATGACTGTGTGTGTTTCTAAAGCTCTGTACCTTGGTTCTATCCCTCTGCTGTCCAGGGGATCCAGGTAACACCTGCCCACCTGCCTGCCTGTACACGTCCTCTTCATCGTGTTCGTATCACATGCTGGCATTTTGTCTGAAAATGTTTCAGTTCATTTTCATCCTGTTTGGTCACTTTCATCTCTCCATTATGCACCACTTCTCTTACAGCTTTGGCGCCTTGACGAGCCGTTCACAGCACTGAGCGATAACGTCTCGCTTTAGGCGCTAAAAACTAAAGTTTATTTGCCAACGAGGAGCCTGTGCAGACCCCCACCGCCCCACGTCCAAACCAGTCGTGCTGGAGGATGATGCTGTGGTGGTGGACCTGCCAGTTCTGCTGTTTCTGCGTGTGGTTGGCGGTGAGCACAGGTGCCACTAAAGGACGCGGAGCCCTCGGGCCGCCCTTGTGGACTCTGACGGTTTGGTCAGAAATGTGCTCATGAGTAACCCACTAGAGGTCACACAGAGGAGCAGATACCTGTGCAGCTCAGCTCCTGTAACATCTGCTGGTGTCTCCTCCTCGACATGTGCAGGGAGATACAGACGGTCCGTGCCATCCTGGAGGAGCTGAACTACCTGTAAAACTTGACGGGGGGTGCACCACCTGCTAATCCATTTCCTTTTTGGGGTAGTCTCATTGTTGCCTCTCCAGTGCACCTGTTGTCACTTTGAGTTGCACCTGTGCAGGTGAAATGGGTTCATAAGTGGATATCGCTGAAGTTTAACTGATTTTACTGTGACGATCGAGTGTTCTCTTAATTTCCTCTGTGGTGAACCTGGTTCACTCACGAAAAAATACTGCAACTACTGCAACAGTTACTACACTTATTACTCGGAATAGTACTAGAACCTTCCTCCTGTCGGTTTCAGGTGCTTCAGCAGGTCGACGCTTTCGGTTACATTTAGGGAAAGGTTGCATTAAACTCCGCCTCTTCCCTCTAGTGGCTAACAGACCCATCACAACAAAGAGCACCATGACGCTGTAACAGAGACCCTGCAACTTTAACAAATCTGAGTGATTTAACTCTGTCAGAAGCTGCTGTAACCCAAATCGCTGCTGGTCTGAGTTCACAGAAAGAGGGCGGAGCACCAGCACGCCGCCAGATCAGCTATTTTAACCCCCTGACGTGTAGTTCACGTCTGTCTCAGTGTCTGTGCTCCACCTGTGTGTCTCCGATCTCGTCCTTTAACATGTAAATGAATGTTTTTCTTTCTTTGACTCATCGACCAATTAATTGACAAGCTGATCGATCCTCCAGGCCGCCAGTGAGCCGAGCGGCGCCGCAGCCCGAGAAACTCCAGAAAAACAACGTGTCCAAGAAGAAGCGGCTGGTCGAGGTGAGTCTGTCCGTCCGTCCGTCCGTCGGCCCATCTGTCCGTCGGCCCATCTGTCCGTCGGCCCATCTGTCCGTCGGCCCATCTGTCCGTCTGTCCCTGCATTCACCGTCTGCCTCCTCCCTCTCCAGGACCTGATCCTGGACCATGTCTTTGGTTTTCGGGGCTTCGATTGTCGTAACAACCTGCACTACCTCAACGACGGCACCGAGATCGTATACCACACTGCCGCCACCGCCATCGTTCACAGCCTGAGCACCGGTAACACAAACAACACACCTGAGTGACGTGCTGTGGATGATGAGTCCTTCCAATGTGAGGCCCGGTTATTTCAGCAGGATGGATTCACCGACCCTCGGACGAACAGTCCGGGCAGGCGTTGGTGTCCGAAAGATGTTAAAGTCTCTGTAATTAGAAATGTCCGAGGTGCAGGTGCACAGGTGCATCTCTGGACTTCTGAATGTGCCACTTATATCTCCCACACAGAAACATGACGTCAGTGGCATCTTCATTAAAACAGGCTGACATAACATTTAATATTCAAAAGGAGCTTTTATGTTTGTGAAAACAATTTTACCAGGTAAACAGTTTCTGCTGAGCAGACTTCAGCTTCATGCACACCTGTGGAAACACCTACATGTGTTCAGGTTATATTTACCTGCTCTCAGACAGGAAGCAAAGATGTTGCACTCCACCGGATCTCATCCACAAAAACACGACTCTTACCTCACAAAGCTGTTCGGCCTGTGCTGCTGTGATTGGTCAGTCCGTGTTTTATGCTGCAGTCACACTGAGGTGGATGGAAGCAGCAGCACCACAGAGTGATTGTGGCCGGGTTCGGTGAACTTGTGATGTCTTTGCTTCGCAGATGGAGACCGGCCGTTTTCCATTGTAAAACTTTGTGCATTAAGACGGTGATGAAACGGCTATAACACGGAGTCGGTCTGCTGTCAGCTTGTGACTAAATGGGCTCAAGTTGGCAATTTCATGCAGTCTGTTTGTGACAATCCGGCGATTAACTGTGAGGAAACGGCCAAAATTGCGCATTTGTTGCTGCACAGAAATGCACATTAACAGATTACATTCAGAGTGCAGCCAAAACCTCACAGATCGGAAACATTTGTCCATAAATCAGGACACAGATGCTGCAGGACGGCAGTTTAACTCCAGAATGACAGACGTGACAGACCAGAACACATCCGGCTCAGGTGACCTGTGCAATCACCTTTGGATTGAAAGTGGTCAGGGTGTTGCACGCTTCTACGACTACTTACACTCCTTCGATAAGAGTAAAAATTAAGTGCAGTCGTCAGAGAGCCACAGATTTCTGCCAGCTGCCTGGATGTTGCCGTCCTGTGTTTTTTCTCTGTGACTTTGATGTTTGGACATCTGGTTTGGATCCAAAGTGCAACTTAAAAATCAGAAAACTGATTTCTGTCAGGAAACGTGTTGAGGGTGTCAGTGACTCGTGCTGAGTGAAACTGTAGCGACGATTGAATTTCAGCCAGAACAGGATTTTATTTGGTGCCTTGCAGGTAAAAAGTGTCTGTTTACGTGTCTTTGCTCTGCAGGAACTCAGAGCTTCTACCTGGAGCACACAGATGACATCCTGTGTCTGACCGTCAACCAGCACCCCAAATTCAAAAACATCATCGCCACCGGGCAGATCGGTACGCTTCGGTGTTTGTGTGTGTGGCGTGTCGCTGTCAGTGCATGGCCATGTGTTCCTCCACTAACTGTACTAAAGAGAAGTCCCACTTTCTCTCCTCTGCTTCCTGTTTAACCCGCCTGCTTTGCTTTATTTCTACTGACACAGTAGAAACTGACCGACTCACCGACAGGGAGGAAATGCCTCATTGTACCTGTAAGAGCGAGCGTGAGGACGCACATCCCCCCAAGATCTGCATTTTAAATACAGGAAGTAGGGTTAATATTCAGCCATTTGTAACAGGAAACACAAGCAGAGCTTCAGATCCAAGAGTTTAATTATTGTTTTGGTATCGTAGAGCAGCCGAAGCGATCCACAGGAAAGTCGAACCGAAGCTCCACGCAGACGCAGGATGAATGTGAAGCGTTTTTTCTGTGTGGCTGTTTGAAAGGACTCACTGCAGGTTTTCATGTTGTTGTTTGTGTGTGTGTGTGTGTGTGTGTGTGTGTGTGTGTGTTTTTGGCTGGCCTCATTTGTCACCACCGCTCTCACAACACCTCAGGTGACGGCAGTGAACTCCCAGGTAAACTACAAACGACCCGCACGCCTCCCCATCACAGCAAACGCCCTGAAACCCAGAAAGCTTTTTTTCACCCACGCCCGAATCAAACAGCAGAATATAAAATATTGTTTGTTTAATATTAACATGTCTGTTTGATTTTTACTTTTACGTGCCATAAAAACATGCAAAGAAATAATTTATACAAAAATAATTTTGCATTTTTATTTTTTTCCAACAAAATTTTAACAACATTTATAAAAAAATATTTTTCTGATGTTCAGAAATTTCATTAAGTTTTAATGTATTCGTAATTCCAGACTTTAACTGTTATCAAACATTTTGTAATCAAATTTTTTTTAATCAAAAATTAAAAAACCTCTTAAAAATTCTACTTTTTCTTTATGTTTAAATAATATTTTTCAATAGTGCATTAACATTAACACTTATTATTTATATATAAAAATACATTTTTCATATTATTTAAGATATTTTTAATATTATATTCTTAATCATTGTTTTAGTATTTGCACACATTTAACTCATATATATTTGTTTCTCTTTTTTGAAGGTAACTTTGTATTAAACAAATACAGGATAAATTTATAACTCATCACATTATGAGATAAATGATTGAAGTGAATCATTTCTGATGCTGACGTTAGTTTGTTGGATTTTCCTGGAAGGACAAATCCTTATCATCTCCTCGATGATCGATAAATATGAGTCTGACCGCTGATGTTTCTGATGTTTGATGCTCGTCTCAAACTGAACTCATTCGATCTGTTTAACGAGTAGTTTAAGTACTCGAGTACCAAACACAAACTCTTATCGTGTCATCGTGGGTTCCTGACTCGGACGCTCGATGGGAGCAGGATTAAATAAATCGGGCGCGACCGCTTTAACGTGGCGGTGAAACATGAAGTCCAGCGTCTGGTTTTCAGGGTGTCTGTCGGCTGCACCGACCCCTCTGTGTCGCTGTTGTAGTTTATCCCTCTAACTGTGGTTGTGCTGACGCTGCCTGTGGCTGTAACGGCAATAAAAACTCGCTCCGTCTCCACGCAGGAACGACTCCTTCGATCCACGTGTGGGACGCCATGGGCAAGCAGACGCTGTCCATCCTCCGCTGTCCGCACAGCAAAGGAGTCGGCTACGTGAACTTCAGCGCCACAGGAAAGCTGCTGCTGTCCGTCGGAGTGGAACCTGAACACACCATCACGGTGTGGCGCTGGCAGGAAGGTCAGAGACTCGGAAACTTTCAGTGTGCTTTGATTCGCTTCCCTCTGGGGTTGGCAGTAACCGCAGCAACCGCAGCGTGTCTCCTCTGCAGGATCTCGAGTGTGCGGTAAAGCCGGACACCCGGACCGGATCTTCGTGGTGGAGTTTCGGCCCGACTCGGACTCTCAGTTTGTGTCGGTGGGAATCAAACACGTGAAGTTCTGGACGCTGGCCGGCGGCGCGCTGATGTACAAGAAGGGCGTGGTGGGGACGCTGGAGGACGGCAGGATGCAGACCATGCTGTCTGTCGCCTTTGGTGCGGTGAGTTCGCTGGTTCAGGGAGGACCGGGGGGGAGGGGCCTCTTCACCCCGGGGGCCCTCAGGAGCTTCATTCAGTCCCACCATACCACAGACGGACACCAACCTGCACGTAAGCTGACGGTGTCTGTGTTCTGTGTTTGCAGAATAACTTGACGTTCACGGGGGCCATTAATGGGGACGTGTACGTGTGGCGAGATCACTACCTGCTCCGGGTGGTGGCGAAGGCTCACACCGGGCCGGTCTTCACCATGTACACCACCCTGAGAGACGGACTCATCGTCACCGGCGGAAAGGAGAGGCCGTGAGTAAAACGCCGACCACTTCACCTGCAGAGCATTGAGAACCGCTCCCTCTTTGCTCAGTATTATTAAATGCTTTCCTTACATCTTCATGGTACAGATTTTTTTTTTAAAAGATGGTTTTATATGTGATGTAATGAAAACGGGACCAAGCGTGAGTTTAGAAGTTTTCTACTTCCTGAAGGCCTCTGTCAGGAGTGACCACCGATTCTCTGTGGACGGACATCACCACAGAAATGTTCGCTGACCTCGTGTGAAATAGTGTGATGATCTCACTTGTGGTCCTAAGTTTAAGCTGTTTCAGTCTGCAAGCTCCTTTGCAACCCACCCTCCTCTTTCGTGCTCTTTCTGGTTTTTCAGCTTCTATTTTCTTCTCGTGGAAAACTGTAAAATAAAAATTGTGTGTTTGTGTGTCAGGACGAAGGAGGGCGGAGCAGTGAAGCTCTGGGATCAGGAGATGAAACGATGCCGAGCCTTCCAGCTGGAGACCGGGCAGCAGGTGGAGTGCGTCCGGTCGGTCTGCAGAGGCAAGGTAAGACCTCGAGATTCTTCTTCATTCCCCGCTCCTCCTTCACCATCACCCATCCATTTTCCTCATCGCGTCGCCCTCTTCTTTCTCAGGGTAAGATCCTGGTGGGGACAAAAGACGGGGAGATCATCGAGGTCGGAGAGAAGAATGCGGCGTCCAACCTGCTGCTGGACAGTCACGCTCGGGGGGGAATCTGGGGTCTGGGCGCTCATCCGGCCAAAGATCTCTGCATCACGGCCAGCGACGACGCCACCATCCGCCTGTGGGACCTCGGCGACAAGGTGCATTCATACATACATATGTCAGTGATTGGAGTCCAGGCTCTGAGCCTTTAGGACGTAGGCCTAACCCTCTGTAGCTGAAAGGTGGATGCTGGGGTGGAGGAGGGCTAGAAACAGCAGGCGCTGCTGCAGGTTTGCATGATGTGGTGCAGCATGAGGGATGGTTAAAGAAATCTTCTCTCTCTGGTTAGAAACTGCTGAACAAAGTGTGCGTCGGCCACGCGGCTCGCTGCGTCAGCTACAGCACAGACGGAGAGATGCTGGCGGTGGGGATGAAGAACGGGGAGTTCCTCCTCCTCCTCTCCAACTCGCTGAAGATGTGGGCGAAGAAGCGAGACCGCAGCGCCACCGTCCAGGACATCCGGTAAGAGAGCAAGAGCGGGAGCGAAGAATGAAAGCGCTGGATGTGTTTGTTTGACTGAACTCTGTGCGCAGCTTCAGTCCAGACCGGCGGCTGTTGGCGGTTGGCTCCGTGGAGAACACGGTGGACGTGTACGACGTGAGTGCAGGCCCGACGCTGAACCGACTGGTTTACTGCAGCGACATCCCCGCCTTCGTCCTGCAGCTCGACTTCTCTGCTGACAGCTGCTACGTACAGGTACACCCACAGCTGGAGGTCTCTTCCTGTTAGACGGGGGTTCTTCCTTCCCACAATCACCAGGTGCTGTGATATAATTGATTGATTGATACACTAGAAACTGCTCTACATATATATTTACACAAAAAACACACACACACCCCACAAACAAAAAAGCCCCAGGCAGTCCTCCAGTCCAGCTACAGAGCGCGCGCACACACACGCACAGTCGCTCGGCTGACGCGTGCATCACAATCTCACCCACAGGTGTCCACAGGAGCTTATAAGCGGCAGGTGTTCAAGGTTCCTTCTGGCAAGCTGGTGAGCGACCCGATCGCCATCGACAGAATCACCTGGGCATCATGGACCAGGTAACACACAAAAATACACACTCAGACACTGTGTTTGGCTGCACGTCTCATGGTCGCCTGCTCGACCCTGGAGCTAAACTGCAGCGTCAGGGTGATAACGAGCCGCGGCGCTGACTATCGCTCTGTCTGTCTGTCTGTTCTTCAGCATCCTGGGAGATGAAGTTTTGGGGATTTGGCCTCGAAATGCCGACAAAGCCGACGTGAATTGTGCGTGTGTGTCTCATGGCGGCCTGAACATCGTCACTGGCGACGACTTCGGATTGGTCAAACTGTTCGACTTCCCCTGCACAGAGAAGTTTGTGAGTTTGTGGCTAGTCACGTCTCATTTAAGAGACAAACTTTTATTCAGTATTAGTTTTTCGGTGGTGCACTCGGACCTCTGGAGGTAGGAAAGCAAATAAATCAAGGAGCTGGGGAGTCTAGGGCGGAAAGAAAGTCACAAGTTTGAGGTTAAACTTTTGATCTTTTGATCTCTGAGGATATCAAACTTACATCTGCAGCTGAAGATGTTTGTAGGGTCAGGTGTCAGTTTATTCTTTGAATCCAGGTTAGCTGGATTGAGACGATTAAACGGACACACATTTGCTTCGCTTCCATCTGCAGGCCAAACACAAGCGCTACCTCGGCCACTCGCCTCATGTGACCAACATCCGTTTCTCCCACGACGACAAATACGTGATCAGCACAGGAGGAGACGACTGCAGGTAACCCGATCACCAATAAATAACACAACCATGCACTCCAGGAGAGATTAAAACACAGAGGGCCGGTGTCCTGCAGGTTTTAGATGTGTCCTTGATCCAACACAGCTGATTTAAATGGCTAAATTACCTCCTCAACATGTCTTGAAGTTCTCCAGAAGCCTGGTAATGAACTAATCATGTGATTCAGGTGTGTTGAACCAGAGTGAGATCTAAAACCTGCAGGACACCGGCCCTTGAGGCCTGGAGTTGGACACCCCTGGATTAAACTAATAAAACTGTTTTTATTTTCTCTGACTATAAGGACTAAATGCTGCCACCTGTGCACTGAGGGGAAAATCATTTTTAAAAAGTGTGACGGGCACATGAACCTTTGTTTTTCCAGAATCTTTTACACACAGTGTGTTTTTATTGATGGTTTAGAAGTCAAACACCTCTGGGATAAATAGATTCGTACAGCAGAACAGTTAGAAAATGACAATCTCACCTTTCCACTTTTTCGCTGTGAGCCTGTAAATTTTAAATCTAAAGTTAAAAAAGAAACGGGCTTTACATTTGTTTAATACCGATCTGCACCACAAGATGGTGCAACAAGCCCATCGACCTTTTTTTAACCAGTTAGAACTTCGTATTTAAAGCTTGCTGAGAAAACTGGGACTAAAAGGAAGTCAAAGCACAGCGGTCGCAGGTGCAACGCTGCTCCCTGGTGGACAAAGTTTTTGTTACATTCCTCAGAAGGTGACAACACAAAGTTCCTTTAATGACTTTAAGCCGTGTCAATGCTTGTTTGTGTTTCAGTGTGTTTGTGTGGAAATGTCTGTAAACACTCGGATCCAAAGCGCCTTAAACAGACCACGAGTGGATCCAGAGGGAGTCGAACCTACAACCAGCCCGAACCTCCCACTCCACGCGGGCCAGACTGCGACTAACCCTCCACAACGGACTGATGCATGGACATGAACACAAAGCCTCGGGAGAACCCGGGGACTCCTTCAGCTGATGTTTACATGTTTGCCGTTTTCTTTTTTGGTCACATGGTAAAAAAAAACAAAAAAAACAATAAAATTTCTGCGAACGGGTTCATAAAGTGAGGGAGCAGACAGCTGTAAACCAATCAAACGACAGCGGCCATAAACTTCAGATCCCTCCCTCACTTTGGTCAACCACACGCTCAGATTTGCACGTCAGTGCGCCCCCTGCAGGGCTCAGTGAGAACCTTCCTGATGGATCACATGACTCAGAGGATCCATCAGCTGGTATCTGACCAAAATCCACAGGATGACTTTTCTGCCACCTGCTGTTATCCATAACGCCTTGCGTTGGGTCGTCGCTGTGGGTGGAGATGAATTGGGTTTGAACATTTAAGACATTCCAGTCGGCTCAAAGCTGCTGCTTCCACAAAACTGAGCAGAAATCAGAGTTTAAGGCTGCTCTAACTGAGCCGCGCTGAAGATAATTAAAACAGCTTCAAACAAATTCTAACTTACAGGAAGTGAACGAACGTGCGGAGGCCTACAACTGTCACACAAGAATAACTATTTCTCTAACATCTTCAGATGCAAACAGTTACATTCAGGGGTTATTTTGGCAATAAGTCAATTACTATAAAATTCACATGCATCTGTAAAAGTTTCCCAGAAAACAGAAACTATAAAAAGAGACGTTAAAGTTAAATTAGGAGTAATAAACACAAATACACAAACCCCACAGCAAACAAAATAAAAATGTAATTAAATTAAAAGAAAAAGAAATGACCACATACTACAATAAAAGATTGAACTAAAAAATAAAAATATGAAAACAGATTTATTACATCACTGTATGTTTTCTTCTTTTCTTTGTGGTGGATTCATTTTTATCTTTAGGTAAAACACAAAAATCTTTTTTTTCATACAAAAATAAAACATTTTTCAGTCCAGTAAGGAGGCACCTACGAGATTATGCTATGCAAAATAAAAAAAAGCAAAGTACAACAAACAAAAACCCCAAAACAAATGTCCATAAAATCAAGTTTGAGATTTAGAAATGTATTTTTTTCTTTATGTAAATGTAACAAAGGAGCATAAAAAATTTGCATTTACCTGAAACTGAGATAAAAATGTCCCTAAAAATATTTCACACGCTGCAAAGAAAACGACATGAAGCAAATAAAATAAAAACTACGAGAAACAAAATGAAATCACTACAGGAGGGGTCAAAGGTCATCCTGGTACATTCCTCTGGTTTCTGTTTGATTTTGATGAAATCAGCATCTGATTACGTGTTTTTGAAATGAGCCGATTCGAGGGGACGTTCTGGTCAAACTGAGATTTCTTTATGCAGAAAAGAGAAACGTTAAACTGCTTTATTATGAAAAATAATCAAATGCAGTTTCATATTTACAGAAACTTTGTGAAGTTTGTCTGAAAAAACAAAAAGTCTCACGGTCACGTTTCATTTCAGCACCTTTACTGCATCTGTGGTTGGACATCGTCACACTTAAGTGCCTTTCCGGATCTTTCTACCTGTGTTTGTTTCTTTTGGACGGGTTTCATATGCTCGATTGATTTATTTTTAATCCATAATTGAACTTGTGTTTTATTTTTTGTACTCTGTCTGGTGCTACACCAAGAATGTTCATCCAAAAATGGACGTTTAAAAAAAGAAGAAAAGAAGCTTTTTGCTTTGCTGCTGCTTTTTGTTTTAAAGACGTGAAACATCCAAAGCATCGTGATCGTACCACCACGCAGGAAAAGATATTTGTGGAGATGTGTTCATGTTTCTCAGCCGAAGTGTGGACGAGTCTGTTTGTCAGATTATTAACGTTTAACTGTCGTGAAACGTGTCAAGGAGTCTGTGTGTGTAACCATGAACGAAAAAAAAACCCTGTGAGAAACCGACCGACTGCTGACTCATTTATACACAAACACACACACAGAGTATTGAGCCTCAAAGCTCAAATCAAAGCTGAATATATATGAATATGTAGCTCCTTAGCAGCTTATACATTTTTGCATATAAAAATATACTACATACTTTTTGCTCTGTCAAATTGTATCTCAACCCTGCGGGCGGTCTGTCCTTCAAGCTCGGGTCCTCTACCAGAGGCCTGGGAGCTTGAGAGTCCTGCGCAGTATCTTAGGTGTTCCCAGGACTGCGCTCTTCTGGACAGAGATCTCCGATGTTGTTCCCGGAATCTGCTGGAGCCACGCGCCTAGCTTGGGAGTCACCGCACCTAGTGCTCTGATTACCACTGGGACCACTGTTACCTTCACCCTCCACATTTTGTTGAGGTCTTCTCTGAGCCCTTGGTATTTCTCAAATTTCTCATGTTCCCTCTTCTTGATGTTGCTGTCATTCAGTGTCACTACGGCTTCCTCTGTTTGTCTACCACTACTATGTCCGGCTGGTTAGCCACCACCATTTTGTCGGTCTGTATCTGGAAGTCCAACAGGATCTTAGCTCGGTCATTCTCCACCACCCTTGGGGGCATCTCCCATTTTGACCTCGGGACTTCCAGGCCATACTCGGCACAGATGTTTCTGTATACTATGCTGGCCACTTGGTTATGGCGTTGCATGTATGCCCTGCCTGCCTGCCTGCCTGTCTCAGGGGCATCTTTACACAGCCTGCACCTGGGGTCTTGCCTGGTGTGGTAGACCCCAGCCTCTGTGGATCTTGTGCTCAGAGCTTGTTCCTGT
>VUQG01015430.1:0-12651 GCA_015106755.1 Etia nguti
TGTCCGAGTACCGTCCCTGCTTTTCTCTGATAAAAACCAGGCCTCCATCAGCCACATTCATTATGGCAGCCTGGTAATTAACTGGGTTCATTTTAGGGTTCTGGACAGTAGGTCACATGGGTCTGTAACCTGTAAGAGCTATTCACACTAAAACTGGTTAATGCTCAAATTCTTACCTTTACTGTTTCACAAAGGGCTAAAAAGGGATTGTCCACAATTTAGACTTTTAGTTGGAGGAAGTTTTTAAAGCAATTTAGCAGAAGAAAAGCAAAAGCAGAGTCAAATTATATTAATAATCACTTAATAATGATCAAATTATACTTATTTAATTAATCTACTCTAAACTAAAGCTGATTTTGTTCTTATCGCTGGGAGGAGAGGGTTGGACAGGACACGGGCACATCCAGGCCTGAAGATGTGCTTATGTCAGTGTTAATGAAACTAATCCGATAGGAGAGCAGCATCCCTTGGATATTTGATCCTTCAGAAATACAGCGAGATCTTGTCAAAATTATAAACCACAGAGAAGATCTCAAAAATTTTGGAAGCTGCAGTCCACAAGGAAAACAATGGAAGTCCAAATCCTTCTCAAAGTTAATAACATGGCAAAGGCGAGGAGAGAAAAAGTCAAAAAATACAAAACTGACTTTTCCAAAGTTTGTGTAGCAGCTGATCCTCTGGCATCTCTGCTGGAATTTCCAACAGTGAACTTCTGAGATCCATCTGAACTAGGAAGAACAAAAGGTACTTCTGCTAAGTTCCCATTTGCCTCCCCGTCTGTCCCGTTCTATCTCAGCATCTGTTGTTTCCATAAAATCATCCGATGTCCAAACACACACTTATCATCCTCTCTCTGTCTATCGGACTCTTGCACATATATGATTTAAAACAAAGTTGACTTTGTTTACTTTAAAATGCTTTCATTACATAGAAAAGTTTATGTGACTGAATGTGATCATTATCATGTGAATATGCTTAAATTCATGAGGGTGAAAAAAGCTGTCCCCACCCTGGTCCCCAAAGTCAGAAACCCAACAGCCAAGTCACAGATAAAGGTGAGGTTTATTGCTACACCAGTCGTACCAAAACTGAAAGCATAAACTCCAGGATGAACCAAAATAACAAACAAAACAAGCTTTGGCAAAGAAGTGCTACCTAAACTAACGTGAAAGCAAAATAAAAAAAAGGACAAGCTAACTCCCAAATGTAACAAACATGAGAAAACGTACAAAAACAAATGGGCAGTTCAACACTTGTGCTTCAGTGCTGTTTACAAATGGACAAAGCCAATTACAATACTATATACTAAACCCAGTTGTTGTCAGAACACACACCAGGATTAAATACTATGAGTTTGGCAGCTGAGGACAGGTCTGCTGGAGACAGTGGCAGCCAATCAGAAAAAGGAGAGACTGCAGAGACTCTTAAAGGCACAGAGCACACATTAAAAAACACAGTCCAGACATACCAACACACACACTGATTCATGACCAAAATATGGCCATTGTAAATATTTTAAGAAAAATATTTTCTCATTTTGAATGTGATGACAGCAACACATCCCAAAAGAAGTTGGGACGGGGCCACGTGTATCACTGTGTAGCAGTCTCTAGATGTCTGAGGACTGAGGAGAGCACTTGCTGGACCTTTGGGAGAAGAATGGTGTCCCATTCTGATGTAACAGTCCTGGCTCTTCTTTGGTGTCATTTTCGTTTCATGATGTAGTAAGTGTGCCTTTCCAGAAGTGTAATGTGCCAATTCCACAGGCACTAATGCGACTCCATATGATCAGCGATGCAGGCCGTTGAGCTGAGTGCTGATAGCAGGCCAGATGGCCTCGCTAATCTTTAGTTTGAAAGATGCGGTGTCCATATTTTCCAGAAAGAATTTCACATCTTGTGCCAATATTAATCACAATGGCAGCTTTAGCATATGTTAACCAAAGGCCTTATCCTTCTTTATTGTGCTGCAATGAATAAAATGATCAGTTATTAGTTGCAAATGTTTCTGTATCCAAGTCTTCCCACATACTTTGAAGCATCTGAAATAGATTATCATTCTGTCATTGCAACAGGACAGATGATTAGCGGAGCCTCATTTTGTCCTGATTTATTTGTACAGGGGCTGAAGAATGGATGGATGGTGTCAGAAAAACTATCTGTGAATGTAAAGATTAGCACTTTGGCATCTACATTGTAGAAGGACAACAGTCCCTTATCATAGTCAACATAGATTCCGACCCGGGATGCTCTGATGTTAACTGTCAAGTTGGTCGATGGTTCTGTTCTGAAGGCATACTCGGCCTGATCGCGGAGGCTGAGAAACCAGTATCCATGGGCGGGGCTCACGGTGATTTTACCCTTACGGTTGATGGACCGACTGGCCACACCCAGGTCCCAATCAGTCTTCCCCCCTACCTCCACCTGTAAGAGGACATTGTACACATGAAGTGCGCTTTGATCTTTAATGTGGATGTCATAGTTTTTCCAGTTATGATGGTAGATCCCCCATATATTAAAAAAACCCCACAAATTAAACAGTAATTTAGCAAAAAGAAACACATATTCACATAAAAAAAAAAAACAACTTCTTACTAAATTCAAGATGTCATAAAGCTCCCCTTTCTCATGTCTCCATGTCACCATCAGATGGACTGCCTTGCTTGTACATAACGACTGAGAGTTTAACCTAAAGGAGCTTGTTTTCATATTGCCTACCTCCCAGTAATGGCGCCCTGAGTTGAAGCCCTGGTGGGCCAGCACACACACTACCCGGTCAAAGCGATTAGGGCTGTCTGGTACCACCTGATGGCGATCTCCACAGTGAACCCTCTTCCCATCTGCTGAGATGGTGAGACGTGGGTGGGCTGTGGTGGGATCCAAAGTGATGTCAACTGACAGATACAGTGATAGAACAATGGTTAGTTCTTCCATCTTGTAACACTGCTGACTTGAGTTAGGGTTAAGGACAGAATAATGTCCAGCCCTTTAGAACACACAAGTTGGACAGAAAACTGTAAATGCCAAAATGTAAGAGACTTTCTTTAAAATGGAGTATCCCCGAGTTTCTAAAAACACCTGGTTTTAGGCTGAAACAAAAGTAGAGCCTAACTGTAAATGTTGAAAGGATTTAAACCCTTACCTGCATATTCTTGAACCCTCCTAACCTCTGCAAAGAAAATGTGATAAATTTACTTCTTGACATTTTCTTCAAGTCACTGATTTGAAGAGGAATATTAACATATAAAGATTGTGTGCTGTTATTAAAACACTTACTTGGGCTGGGTCTAGATAAAGACTGGTTTGATGACGATTGCTGACCTATCAGTAAGGAGAGACACATTTTTGTTAATGTTCAGTTAATATTTGATGTTTATTAATGAAGTCATGATCATTCAAAGTTTGAACTTAGAACTACAGTAATGTTAGGATGGGCTTATTTTGGCTACCTTTACCAAAATGCCAAATTTAAGACGTTGCTATTGTACAGACGTTCCAGTGAGTTGTAAAGGTTTAGGAGGCACTATATGCTCCTTTGAATTTTCAACATGACTTTACTGCCCAGTTTAACTTGAGGTGGGAATGAAGACTTACAGATTTCTGGCAGTATTCGCAGCTGTTTGTGAAATTGCTCCATCATCTGATTGACAGACCTGAGAATCACACCTGACGTCAGCTGAGATGACACAGAGACTCCGGACCAATTCTTAGCCTGTCGAGGTGCAGACAGGGCAGGGAACGCCTGCAGGGGGAGAAGACTGTCATAAAGACATATAGTCTATGCAACATATCATTTTAATCATATTATATGCTCAAAGTAGCCAGATTCCAGTTAGTTAGGGGCAAATAACCAACTCCAGCAATCACCTATTTTATTTTCAACTGCTGTTTGATCAGGTTTAGGAAAAGGTGCACGCTGGCTGCACTCTCTTCTTCACCTCTCTCATGCACTGTCCTTTAAACTCATCCATGTACTCCTTGCATGTTCACCTGTCTCCCTCTCACTGACAAACTTGTACTCTGTCTCGATTCTACTAACCTTCATTCCCTCTTCTCTCCAGAGCATATCTGCTTCTTTCCAGACTCTCGTCCACGTGCTCCCTCCTCTCACTACAGATTGCAATGTCATCTGCAAACATCATTAGTTTCTGCTGGAAACCACTGGTTCCTGGAGTTTGCACCAAAAACCTCCCAGTAAATGATTTGGTTGCTAGTAGACTGCTACTGACTACCTACTGGCTGAGCAGGAGTATAAAGTGTGGCACAAACCAGAAATGCCTACAAAGTAGAAGTTGTGCCTCAGCCACAGCTGATGTGTTTCAAAACACATAACATTTAGTTTAAGCCTAATCTTCTCTTTTTCTTTTTGTGTTGCATTTTTCACTGTTTCACTACAGCTCAGAGAGTCTGTCACTTCCAGTAAGCTACAGTGCTACAATATGCTGCTGACCAAATGAATCACAAACACCTTTTTTTCTAATGACTAGTAGTTGACTGGTCCAGGGCTTGAGGAAGAATTTCCCCACTGACTAACAGCAACCTCTAGAAACTGAATGGGCAATACTCACCATACCTATATGACTGGAGCTTTATTCACTTGTTCCTGTTGTCACCACGAGCACCATTAAACCCTCTCCTCCCTGGTCACATGTCTGCACCGTAACCCTAACAAACACTGCTTATACCGAACTGTTTTGTGTGTGTGACTGGGGCGCCCGAGCTTTTAGTACTACCTGTGTAACCTTTGTTCTCAAAGCTTTAAACAAAAGAACAAATTCTCTGACAATCATTTGGCAGTTTTAATAACATAAAAGCATCAGGAGTAAAAAAAAAAAAAAAGTGAGTTGAGAAGACATTTTCAGGTCTCCCAGCAGCTAGTGCCTCTAGCATCATGAGTAAGGGCTGATTGAGGGGTTTCACATTTCTGGATCTCAATTCTCACCAGTATATTTCTTAACTGGACTTATAGCTACTTTCTGGATCTGTTATTGGGAGTAACTAGTGGAGCACTGCAAATATATTCTTCTGTATTATTTTATCTAGTGCTCCATTTCATAATTTATTCATACCTTGAGAAAGAATATGTAGTCCTCAGACAGAGCCAGCTGACTTAGTGTTGTGCTCCTCCTTTTAAGCTCAGCTATTTCTTCTTCCAGCTCTCTCAGAATACTCTGAGCTCTGTGTTCTGCCGCTCGAAGAGTCATCTCTATCACCTGGGTGCCACAGAAAGTGTGTGTTCATGAATATACCTAAAAATGTCTCGTCTACTTTGATTTCATTTAAATGACTAAAGGTCTTTAGTATGTGCAGTAAGATTCTCTCTGTAGTTGGTCACCTCCAAGACTTCAGCTTGGCAGTGCTCCACGCTGGAGATCAGCTTGGAAAAAGCACAAACGGCTCCATCCGTCTCTCTCTCTGCAGCATCCTGATTAAAGCACAAACAGCAACAGACATGTGTTTAAAGGCAAACAGTGGAAAAGTAGAAAAGAAGAATTCAGAAGAATTCAGAGACAGCCATAAATGCAAAATGTGACAAACTAAAGTGTGGTCAGTTTTAGTATCTATTCTGTCATTTTCTTTTCTGAGATATTTAATTAGACATGAACAGCTTGGCCACATTGTTTGTGTGAACGCAACTGTTTTTCTGCTCTCTGATTGGATCCTGGAACAATGTAGCATGCTATCTTAACAAAACAATCAAACAAACAAAGTGCATGTGTTAGAGAATACATAGATGCCATCCATAAGTGAACATTCTTCCTGACACCACATCACTCACCTTTATCTCTTGCAGGGAGCTGTGTATCTCCTCCACTTTTCTCTCTCTCTCACAGATGAGCTCCTTTAGCTCTGCCTCAGTTATACCTAACTGAGCCTGTATGAGACAGAAAACACACACTGTGTCTAATAACCAATGCATTCCACATATTCTGCTGCAGCTGCATGTTTATATGAGATTAGACGCACAGTTTTTTGGTCAAAGATGGTTTTTTGTAACTTTGCTTGTTTACACTGATTTTAAATCAAACACTGATTATATGATTGATGTGCAGATCTTCAGCTTTAATTCAAGGGGTTTAACAAAAACTGTGGAACCAGATATCGGTGTTACTGCTGATAGAAGTAGTAAGAATTCTGATGAGTTCAGGGCTATACTCGCTGCTCAGATTCACCCAAATGCTGCAAACATGATTGGATCCAGTGTAAATGGATAATGGCCCAAAGCAAAAGAAACTGAAGAGTTTATCAAGATAAAGAAATGGGATATTATAACAAAGTCAGTCACCCAAACTCAACTCTATAGAGCAGCTTATTGAATACAAAACTGAAGGCACAGAGACACACAAACAAGCAGCAACTGGAGATGGTTGCAGTTCAGGGTTTGAAACATCAGGCAGTCATTTTCATTAAAATATTAAATACGGGCCTTATATTTAAATTTAGGTGAATTAATCCATAATTAAATGTAGTTCACTTTTAGCCTCTGAAAATAGGAGACTGTGAAAAAATGCTTTTAATTCCTGAACAGTCAGTGCAGCAGTTTTGTTAAAGCTGCTGAATTAAAGCTGAAAGCCTGCACTTCAGTCACATCTGGATTCATTTAAATCCACTGTGGTAGTGCACAGACACAAAACTAGAAAAATAGTTTTAACAGACTGTGGATGCTACCACAGCTGTGTGGTCCACACAGGAGTTTATAAATGAGGATTTTCATGGCCCCACGTGAAACTCTGTCTGACTTTTGGACATGCCAGTCCAAACTGGAATTCATCATTCCAGTTATTTTGTTGTGAAAATTCATGTCATGACAGTATATCAGGGGACTGTGAGAAACAAAACCTTCAATATCTTGAAGATTAAAGAAATACATATCAACATTACAATAACTGTTATAAACTCCCAAACTTACAAC
This sequence comes from Etia nguti, assembly GCA_015106755.1. NCBI lineage: Eukaryota > Metazoa > Chordata > Actinopteri > Cichliformes > Cichlidae > Etia > Etia nguti. The sequence goes on from VUQG01015430.1 coordinate 6,913, forward strand.
AAAGTTGCAACAAATCCTCCCCAACATGATGGTATAATCATCTCAAAAATAACTTTTACTAAACCAGTCAGTGAAGTCCAGTTAGCTGTGAACTAACCGCCACGTGCACAAACCTTCTTGATGTGCCATTCTCGTTTGGCGGGGGTGATGTTGTGTCCTAGGTGATCTGACGTCTCCACGCACGTGCTGCACACGCACACATTATCAGTGCGACAGAAGAATTCCAGACCTCTCAGGTGGATGGGACACGGCGGTAGATCCGAGGAAGAGTCACTGGAGCTCCTCACACTGTACATGTGCAATATTTGAATAAAGCCATAACATGTAACTGACTGATTAACGTGTTTCTCGTTTGGTTTCCAGGACATATTGTTCAGCTGTTTACAGTTTGATATGTGTATGGTTACGTTTAGCTGTTAACACTAGATAAAAGGTTTCCTTACTTTTTCTGCTTTTCTTATTTTCTGTCATATGTACACTGTTACTACAGAAAAACACTGCTCTAAACAATTTGTTTCACACAGTTTTTTTCCTGTCCTAGATGTACATGATGTCATATAGACATCTTCAGCTCACAGAACTCTTTGTGACCACAGCACAACCACTCACCTAATGTTCAAACCTTCTGTTTGCAAGGGGCAACCAATCAAGGGAAACTTCTTTTAGACAGTGGGTGACCTGAGCAACACCCAGTATAAAACAAAAGATGCTTTTGAGCTGCAAAATGAAAATATGAGGCTGGAAACGTGCACCATAAAAATGTTTCTGCTGGCCAACTGCTGTAAACATCAGTACTAAAACCTTGTCTCACCTGAGGACTAATACGATTAATAATGTTCAAGAACCCTGTGTACCCTGTAGACTCTCATCATCCACTGGAGCATAAACTCGGTGTTATCAGGACGCTACAACACAGAAGAGCTACCTCGTCAGGCCAGGACTCTGCAGTCTATTTACACCTACAGGCCAGTGGACACTCTTTCAATGATGAGAGGATGTACACATCCTGGACAGGGAGGAACGCTGGTTTGAGCGCGGAGTCAAGGAGGCCATTTACGCGAAAAGGGAAAGACCATCTCTGAATCGAGGAGGGGGCCTAAGGGTACATCTTTCACCATCTTACAATGCTGTGATTGCAGCCATTCCCCAACTCTCTGTGAATGGTACTCATGGCCATTGATCAGTGTGCTTTCATCAGTGGTTGTTGATCAATGGTCATGAGAATTTGCATAATTATGATGAAAGAACGGACCTCCCAGCCCATTGTTCCTTCAGTGGGCTGGTTTCAGTCATTGTACAAATGTACTGTTTATAAGATTGGGGAAACCTGCAGTCAGCTGAGACTGAAGGAGTCACTTGGATGAGTGACGAAACGTTTCTCCCACTGAAAACGCTACGTCCAGATGAACAGAATCAACTTTTGGAGATTAAGTGTTGGATAAGTTACAGCAGAGAGAATGTAAACTACATGAGATAATGCAGTCAGAATATTTTGATGAGCTGGATTGTTTTTAATGCTCATTTTCAGTGCATACACATATTTGTAGAAACATACGGGAAAAAACAAACTAAGGCATTAAAAGCTCAGTGAGAAAATACAATGTGCTTTCTGCATTTGTCAGGGCCTCTGCTCATTAAAATCACCTGTACTGGGAACTATTTGCCACTTTATCACTAAACGGAATACAGTGCCCCCTGGTGGTTTCAAATAAAGGCCAGTCAAAAGTAGCATTCGTAAACACACAAGCAGCATCACACTCACCTTTTCTTCCTGTTGCCATGGTGATGTGGTTAGGATTTAGGCAGAGTAAGACAAAACCTGAGCAATGTCATCACTGACCTGAGTATGAGAAAACAGGGAGACAGAGAGAGTATGGTGTCACAGCTGGCTTGATAGTGACAGCTCTGTGGTTTTGTTAGAGATGGAACAACCGAACAACCGGACCGATATCACACGGCACTGACGGACCTCAACAGTCTCTTCTTCCATGTCCTTCTTTGCCTTATTATCCAGTTTTTACTGTAGTCTATTATATCCCACGTATAGACTTGGATATTAATACCAGTCAAATAAAATCTGTCATTTATTTTTATTTTTTCATCTCTCTGAGACCAGAAATTGATTAGAGTACAATTGCCACTCTGATTTTTAAAGCTCAGTCACTGCAAACTGACCAGGATCCCGTCTCTAACTGTCCTTTATGACCTGCAGCTGGTCTGATCTGGAGAACTAAGAAAAAACAGGAGCTCATGTTCATTTTGATCCATTTCTAATTTCTATTTTGTTTGGATGGACAGCTCACAACAACAGCCTTGTAAAGGAAAAGTATATGCAGAGATAAAACTGCAGCAATCAGACAATGGTCATGGTGACAGTGGAAAAGAGCCACAGGACGAGACCTGGAGCCATGGGCTGGGCAGAGAGAGCAGAGAGGGCAGGGGAACAAGAACAAGAGTGCACAAAAGTTTGTTGTTACTTTCAGCTCTTTGCAGTAGTTTTTCTACAGAGTCAAATAAGTACACAACATGTAGACATGCACATCACATGACACTGTGTGCTGTTGCGCCCCACAGACAGGCGAGCTGTCAGGTAAATTATTTGTTATCGAGCAACCATCCTGATGAAGAGTTCACTGCATCGCAGATCATGGGTTGTCTTATTTTAGTGCTAGTAAAAAAATATATATGATCCATGCATTTATTGGTATTTCACTGTCATATAGAATTTTTTTTTTATTATGGCGATTTTTGTTTTTTAATGCACATGATGGTAACAATGAAACTCTTTGCTGCCATAGGTTTTCACTGTTGTGTGGTCTGATTATGTGTTTCTTTTACCAGCACTGGTATCTCATCTCTTCTACAATGTAAAGCTTCCCTAAATTACAATAAATAAGAAATATTATAAAAAATGAGTAAAATTCAAGAAATTCAACTGAAATGAGTATTAACACGTTGTTTACTCGATATTGTAGCCTATCCTTTAATTTATCAGAGGCTTTCTTCTAATTCCAAGATTATCAGTCACAACTCCAACATAATTATCCAGTGATTATTTTTCTTATAATACATTTAAATGGATTTTTGCTGCAGTGCTTCGTAAATTAAGCTGGATCCCGTACAGCGGGCTGCTGTGTCTGCGCTACACACAGAGAAAGAAAAAAGGTGAAAATCCTCTGTGCTGTTTTTATCACAGCGTGTCCAAAAGTCACAAAGCTTTTGGATTCACTTTAATATAAGAGACCACAAACATCTCAGTCTCACGGGAGCTTAAAGAGGACAACACCCATCCTGCTCAGCTGTACGGACATGAGGGAAGCAGGCACCTGAGAGCTTTGTAACACTGAATAATAATGTGCTGCATAACCACTTGGGATGCATAATAATAAAAGCATAGTGCTACTTACTGGAACTGTGTCGACCGGTCAAACACAGATCCACACCCATAGAGTCAGCATCCTGCACCAACCTGCTGGTACTCGCAGCTAAAAGACACGCAGTCACATCGGAAGTACGTACCGCTTAGTTCAGATCATGCGAGCTGCGCGGTGATGCGGTTTCCCGCTCTGGCGTCTGTCTTTGGGAAGCTGGCAGGATGCTGCTGTGCTCTACATGCACACTCACGCGTCCCCCGCGCGCGCCTTTCTCAGCGGACACGCGCGTGGAGTCTGCGTCTGTTGCTGACTGTAGCAGACAGCCACACAGCGGGCACAGATGGTCACTGTTACATAACAAGGCGCGTCAGATGGATCCAAATGTCCAGTTTCCACGTCGGCGTTAAGGCCTCAAATATGTAAGACTCAAAGGAGATCTGGATGGATTGTTCCTGTTCCTGATTGTTGGAGTGATCCTGGTAAAACGTCTGTTTCTACTATTTCTATTTATTTTTTCAGTATTTTACTTAGAAATGTTAACTGCACTGTATTGTACTGTACTGTACTTTTCCTAAATCTTGCCACTGACATATGATCAAACCTCCAACCTTGCCATTAGTAGATGACCTGCTCAAATCTCCTGAGACACAGCCATCCCATTTGTAGAAATGTAGAATGTATCATTTGAGTACTTAGAGAATTTAGAGGCACTCTGAACAACCTGAAGACGTGCCAAGTGAGTCAAAAGTCACCCAAGGTAGGCCAAATCTGTCAGTGGCACAAACACAAACAATGACTTCTTTTATCACTTCATTAAGTTGGAGAAAACTGTCTGCTATCCAACTAGTAATAGAGTCTAAGCACTTATGCAAGATCTGTAGCTTAGAAATGTCTTGGGGCTTAAATGAGATATATGACTGAATGTCATCTACATAGCAGTGATAAGAAATGGGAGAAGTGCGTGGGTGGGTGGGTGGTGGGCCCACATAGTTTCTTTGGGCTGAGCCCAGCCAGGGCCCATGGGCTAAGGCTCAGCCACTAGACACTTGCCCTCAAGCCTGTACCCTAGCCCCAGTAACCCTGCTCTGGCAGGGTACCTCCTTTATGCCCCGTTCAAACCAGCGTCCAGGAGAGACCATCTCTTAATCAGTCATTGTGCAAATGTACTGTTTATAAGATTGGGGAAACCTGCAGTCAGCTGAGACTGAAGAAGTCACCTGGATGAGTGAGGAAACGTTTCTCCCACTGAAAACGTCCAGATGAACAGAATCAACTTATTGGGATTTTCTTATCTGGATGATTGAACATGCATCAAGACATTCCAGAACAGAGTTAGCTGGCTCCGGTTGCTTAGAGCAGTCCATCTCTGGTTGCTCAGCTTGTGGCGTGGGCAGTCTCTAGGGCAACTCCTACAGATTCAAACTGCTCCAGCTCAGTTTGTGAGGCGGCCCCGGATGGAACCATCTCAGGGATTCCCTGCTGAAAAGTAAAGTCTCTTTACTTTGACCAACATTGAAACTCAAAATTAATTTTCACTGTTTGCTAGCTGAGAAGTCTGAGATGGCTTGCACAAACAGTGGAAGAGTGCAAGGTAATAACTTAGCTTTACTCTCAGTGCAGGTAAGTTCTGAGCACCCAGCACTGACAGATGCAGTCCAACAGGCCGCTGCTGTGAACCATGCTTCCTTTCCATTATAGGCTGGAAGACAAGATTGTACTGGCTGCTGCGGCACCGGCGGTGATCCACATGAGCTCAGTTGCAGAGGTGAAGAAATGTGTTTTTCAAAAAGGCTGCCGATGCTAAACAGTTCATACGATTCGTCTTAAAAAAAAGACAAGAACCAGGAAGTATAAAGGAAAACACATTTAATCTGTTATTTACTTGGGGTCATTAGGCCCAGGTACGACACCACAGAATTGTGCAAAACACACCTTAACATGAAAACACAGGGAGACCAGACAGACATGGGGACATGACCAGGGAGACAGATAACAAGTCACAGAGACGAGACTAGGAACATTTAATCTTTTATTTACTATCGAATTAATTCAATTCAATTCAATTTTATTTATATAGCGCCAAATCACAACAACAGTCGCCTCAAGGCGCTTTATATTGTATAGTAGATCGTACAATAATAGATACAGAGAAAAAAACAACAATCAAATGACCCCCTATGAGCAAGCACTTTGGCAATAGTGGGAAGGAAAAACTCCCTTTTAACAGGAAGAAACCTCAGCAGGAACTCAGCGCAATTGGCAGTCCACAAATATAATCAAACAGTATATGAACGGCTTTGGTCTTTGCGATGCATGGCGCTCCCTTCACCCCAACAGTAAGGAATATACTTTCTTCTCTCAGCAG
>VUQG01015433.1:0-17216 GCA_015106755.1 Etia nguti
GTTTTAAGTACTACGTTCTTCATATCCTTTTTTGGACTTATTAAACAGAGCCAGCTGCCGATTGGTGAATAAACCTCCGATTACGGGTTATGCACAGCCAATATGAATGGTCTCATTCGCTCCATTAGTTTTTAAAATTTTCCTGCAGTTTTTGTGACGAATGACACATTCGGTGGGAACGGACCATTAAAGTCTAACCACTCGCACAGATGGGATGTTTTAGTCTGATGCACTAGTGGCACATCTATAATTTTTCATTTTCTAAATCTGTTTCCTTCTTTAATGAATTTCGTTTCACCCAGTGCTCCCAAAATAGCCTTGTATACTTGTGAGTATACAGCATGTATGTATAAGAGTGGAGTGCACATAGGTGGACTACATGTTTTGCAGAAGGTGCAATCTGAAACAGATAGGACACTGCAAGGTGGTGTCAGGGGAGCATCAGATGGCAGTGTGTAGGTTGACACACAATCAAGAAGAGGAAGTGAGTAAAGGCAAGGATTAAGTGATGGAAGTTGAAGAAGGAATATTCTGCTGCAGTGTTGGATGAAGAGTACAAAGGTGGTTGACATATTTGATGTGGAGATATCTAAGAGAGAGGGCAGAGCATTTATTGACTAGAGTGGTTAACTCAATTTTAGAACATAGAGGTGTCTAAGGAATGTAGAAGACGTGCACTAGTACCAGTTTTCAAGAACAAGGGCGATGTGCAGAGACATAGTAACTACAGGCGGTGGAATAAAGCTGATGAGCCATACCATGAAGATATGGGAAAGAGTTGCTGAAGCTAGGCTGAGAGGAGAGTTGATGATCAGCGAGCAGCAGTATGGCTTGGAGTTGGTGGCACTAATGATAAGACAAGTGGTGGAGGTGGCAGAGCTGAAGATAAGATTTTCATTGGGAAGGACCAGAATAGACAAGATTGGAAATGACTACTTCAGAAGGATAGCTCGGGTTGAGCAGTTTGGAGACAAAGTCCAAGAGGCAAGATTGAGATGGTTGGGATGAGATGGAGGTAGATGATCCACTGTGGCTAATCTTAACAGCAGCAGCTAAAATAAGAATACTTGTGATTATACCATACTGTGCAAAAGTCTTGAGTGAACCCTCATTTCTTTATCTTTTGCTTTGAAGGAGGCTGAAGTTCTTGTCTTTTTTTTAAAAGAAGTTATTTTTTAAAAAGTGATCTTTATTCAAGCATCACTCAAACATAGAAACTCAAGGGATGAATGAGTGTGGTGTCTACACATCATAGACAACTTAGCAAAGAACCAATTTTAAACGGTTTCTTTAGGAACGTTGTTACTAGCAGCGTGTTGTTCTCATTTTTTTCATTGAATCTATGAAAAATCCCAAAGATTACGCAGTTTGAGAGGCATAAAATATTATCGTTGAACCACCACAGTGATTCCCAAAAGAGCTATTAGGAAAAAAGTTGTCATATCTCCTTGACAAAAGAAGAAACATCAGGCCTAGAAAAACCAAACAAAAAAACCCCCATCTACGGCAGATGAACAGTATCTGAAAGTCTCATCCTTAAGACATATGAAAAAAAATCCAGCAAAAAACTCACACAGGAAGTGAGAGATGCATCTGAACCTTTGGTCAGTCTATCTTTTGTTCACTCAAGCCTTGTCAGAAGTAGTCTGAAAGGAGGAGTGGCTGTCAAAAAGCCATTCTTAAGGAAGGTAAGTAGGAAGAAAAGTCTGAGGTATGGCAACAGGTCTTAAGGAGAGATGAATCTAAATTTTCAGATTTGAGGTAAATGTCTACAGCCATTCAAAATTTAAGAATTTCAGATAGTGTTATTAGAGATCTCATGAAAACTGATGTAATTATAAATACAGAAAAGTAATATCAGTTTTTGAGGTACCATGTAATACTATCTGGAAATCAGCAACAGCAACAGCTTCATTTATTAGCATGACAATGATCCCAAACACACTGCCAATGCAGTAAAAGCCTACCTGGATAGAAAAACACACAGGGGAATGTTATCAGCCATGGATTGGCCTCCACAGAGCCTGGACCTTAACATTAAGAAGCAGTGTGGGATAATGTTGACAGAAAACAGAACAAAAAAAGCAGCCAACATCCAAAGAAGAGCTCTGAATGTCCTTCAAGAAGACTAGAGAACTATTTCTGAAGACTACTTAAAGAAATTACACGAAAGCTGTGGGGATGGGGGAATTATAATTATATATATGTATTATATAACTGTTAATTGCTGCATTTATTTCCCATTTTTCCTGGCAAAATATGAAGAAATGAGCAGCGACTTGAAACATTTGCACAGTACAGTATCTACAGTATGTGCTGTGTAACATGCGTAAAAATAGGTAGATGAAAACACAAAAGGTGAAGATCAGTTGATTTTACATAAAAATTCCACAGGCTGCAGAGTCAAAGCAGGAGGCGTTTAGCTTGGCGTAAAGAGTTTTCAAAAGTCTAAAGTGAAACACATGGTGAAATCCTCTGAATCCTACAAAAAAAACAGAAATCTAAAAACTAATGCTAATGCTAGGGTTAAGCTAATGCTAACCGTCTCCAATCTTCTCTATAAACTCTCTGCAAGAAAGGAAGAGAACATGTTTTCCAAAATGTTGAACAATGATACATGTGGCATGACGGAAGCTGCATTTCAGTACTTAATGTTTAGTCATAGTTTCCGAAGGTCTTCGAATTTAGTTTCGAATGGCATTTAATGCCTCTTCCTTCACTCAGCTGAGCGGTGTTATTCAGCTTCAGAACAGCTAGAGGCAATTTCTGGAAACCTGGAGAAGCTGGTGACCATCTTTTAACCACCTTTTAGAGCTTCAGTCTACAGATCGCAGTGCTTTTAAACAAAATGGACTGTTAATGACAGAAGTCTATCTGACCCCGTCCCATGAGTGTTGAGTATAACCCATGCTAAAAAGCACCATTTCCGTTTCATCGCACTCCACTTTACAGTTAGATATTTTATTGTGATATTGGGCATTATTTTAAAACTTAGTGTTGACTTAAAGTTTTGGTTATTTCATGAACTTAGTAACAACTTGTGCAAGCCATATATATATATATAAAAAAAAGAGTGTGATAAATCTAATTAGCGCGATGAAGCCCGGCAGTAACTGGCACAGCCTCACGTCTGCCAGCCTGAGCTTGAACGCCACACTAATCACCTGTTGATGATGCCTTTGATTTGAGAGTCCTTCTCCATTTGCTGCTGCTTCAGGCGGCGCTCGCTGTCTTCCAGGCGGCACTGATACTGCTGCAGGATCTTGTTGGTCTGTTGTTCCTGCGTCAGAAGTCGCTGCTCGTATTCTTCGAGTTTGCGATGAGACATCTTCAGCCGCTCCTTTAACGAGTGAATTTCTTCTTCGTATTCTCTAACCTGGAAGGATGAATGAAATAATTGCACTTCACTCATGTCATTACTGGTATTCAGAAAAAAAAATCCTGAATGATGAGTGATTTTATCCATGGAGACAACACTTTGTTGTTCAGTTCTCTTTTATGCTGAGCAACAAGTGGGATAAATGTGAAGTGGAGTAGTGTTGGGCTTTAATGTGCACCAGTTTCAATCTCTTAAGCACTGCATTGTTTCTAAAATAGGCGCAAGTGTGGGAGTTATTCATTATACAAAATGCTTTCTGCCAATACCCCTGCATAATTGTGTTAAAGCTCCAATCTGGAGGCAAGAGAAGCATGCATATGTATAAAAATCAACTCTACTCTTTTTATATTTAGCCAATCTTCTATTTGAGGTCATCTCCTTGTGCACCTCTGGGCTGCTTCCTGGGTTGCTGCTATTTTTACAAGTCCTGTTCTAACCATTTGTGCATAAGTGTGAATTTACAAGGGAACTCAAACTTGTGCACAGAGCAAACATCAAATTCTGTGTCAGCCTGATTCAACTGATCCACACAGAAATTAATCCTCACAAACCAGTTTGTCTTTTTGTTGATTTTCACTGTGTAATACAATTTGTTCCCCCTGGGCCAATCTTTCAGTGCAGTGTCCTAAACATTATGAGGCATCTTAGGGAGAACATTTGGTCGACGACCTCAGCTGTGACAGGTGCCCCGCACACAGTGCCTTTAAAAAAAGGCAATTTTTGTGTTTTATTTTAAAAACGCAGCAACACAATATTCAATCATCACCATGCTTTATATGAAATTTGAATCCCCACAGCTGTTTCTTCTAAATTAAACTTAAGTTAAAGGGTCCTGATCAGACACAGTGAAGGAGATCCAGCGCACATCGCAGATGCACAAGTGGTCAGAATGTGACAGCAGTGATCAAAGTGATTCATGGCTGCACAAGCCCTATAAAAAACAAAGTACATCTTTACAGCTTCCATAGGAACTAAGAGGGTAAGCAGAGGGCAGGTGCTGCTAATCAAATGTACTTGATTAACTGATCTTCAACAACTGTGAGCTCCTCTATAAAAGCAGAAGTTTTGGCATACTGCTGGTCTGGTGCATTCAGGTGTTAGTTAACACAATGCCACAATCTTCCTCTGAGTAGACGTCCCAGCTATTTCACCCTAAGGTCAAACGGCGTAATGCTCAGAGAAATGACAAAAAACCCGAGAGCTACATCTCAGACTCTACAGGCCTCAGTTATCCTGTTAGATGTTAAAGTTCATGACAATAAAATTTGAAAACAACTGAATAAGTACGGTTTGTTTGGAAGGGTTGCCAGAAAAAAGCCTGTTTTCTCTAAAAAGAATAAACCACAATACATTTACAACAAAATCCTTTGGACAGACCAGACCAAAGTGCAGATGTCGGGCCATAATGCCCACTACCACGTTTTGCAGGAACCAAACACAGCACATCAGCACAAAACACCTCATACCAGCTGTCAAGTACGGTGGTGGAAGGGTGATAATTTGTGCTGGTTTGCAGCCACAGAGCCTAAACACATTGCAGTAACTGAGTCAACCACGAACTCCTCTGTACACCAAAGTATTCTAGAGTCAAGTATGAGGTTATCTATCCGACAGCTAAAGCTTGGCCCACATTGGGTCATGCAGCAGGACAATAATCCCAAACACAACAAATCTACAACAGAATCGCCAAAAAACTAAAGAATCAAGGTTTGTCAACCTGAATCAACTGAAGCAATGCTGTAAAGATGAGCAGGCCAAAATTCCTCCGCAGCAATTGGAGAGACTGATAAAGTCAAAATGATTACTTCAATTTACTGCTGCTAAAGGTGATTCATGCACTCAGTATGCACTCTGTTTCTTAATAGAGTCCAGTAAAAACTTAATTTTTTGCATTAGTGTACATCAGATGTCATAGCCCTTTGTAAAATCACCTTGTATGGCAGAACTAGCTGAAACCGCTGGGTCATGTATGAGCCATTTTTATAAAGATTGTATAACAAACAATCTTAAAATGTGTCAAATGACTGAAATGTCAATAATAAAATGACTACAGTGAGCATATAAGTGTGCTTGGTGTTTTTTCTTCTCTGGGGACACAGTGACCAGCATTTTATTTGTTGTGCATAAAAGCTGAAGTGCTTTTCAAGGCCAAAATGTTGTTTTCAGGATCTGGAAGTCCTTCTGAGTCATGAAACAGTACACATCGGTTGTCATTGTCCAAACAACCTTAAAACTAAGCTGTTTTTTTCCCATAAGCCACACATCGAGCTAGATGTGTACTATAAAAAATGTGAAAAACAGTCTGATACCCTCGTGTTGATGTTTTCCGGATCAGCATTACATCTGATCAATCACATTGTTGTGATGTCATAGTTTTGCAACTTGGGAAAAAGATCTGCCATTGTCCATTAAGGAAAAAAATCCAAAGAAGGGGGCGATTAAGGTCAGGGCTAGGGTTACGGGGCTAAGGTTAGGGTTATGGGGTTAGAGTTACAGTTTGGTGTGACGGTGCTTCCACGTCGCAAAACTATGACATCGCTACAATGTGATTGGTCAATTGCAATGTCAAATCTGGACCAGCACTGGTTTTGTCAATGATATTAGATCAAACTCTATCAATCTATCCTTATTAAACTCCACAACACCTTAAATTTTCTTAATTTACCAAATAGAAATGAAGATTAACAAACACCTAACACTTCACAGAAAACTATGATGACCCCAGTTTCACACTTTTAGCTTCCAGTAATCAGAACATGTATATTTTTTGAAGAGGTGTAGGGGCGAAAAAAAAATTGCTAACCCTTTCCAGCCGTGACTCATCCATACTCTTTGAGTACTCTTTGAGTTGGCCCTCACGGTCTGGCCGCAGGCTCTCGATGTCAGCAGAGAGATGTGGCATGTTGGACACCCAGGCAACCGTCCGCTCATTCAGGGACGGGGTGTTCAAAGTGGACTGAGAACCCTGAAACAAGCACGTATTCGTCCAAGTAATTAGATTTTGTCCCATGGCATTTAACAGTGATTCTTGTGTATTTTTTTTTGCCTCTTTTGAAAGGACTTTTTAAAACTTACCTGCTTATTGACGACTGGCTTGAGCAGATGCTGCTGTGGCGGCTGCAGCTGTGACTGCTGAGGCTTCTTGGTGCTTTTTGTGGGCGTGTCTGTTGCCTCCTCTGCAGCTGCCGGCAGGACTTGGTTCTCTTTGGCGGAGCTCGTCTGGTACGGGAGCCCAGGAGCCGGACTGTCTGTCACCGACAGCTGCCCGTCCTGCTGCGTCTGCGCCGTCGGCTGCTGTGTCTGCTGCTGCTGTTGCGGCTGCTGCTGAGCCTGCCGGGATTTTGGCTGACTGCCGCTCAAGTTTGTTTCAGAAGAGTTGAGGAGGAGGTTTCTGCTCTGCGGACGGACCTTTGGAGGAGTGGCAGTGGCTGGGGTGTTAATGGACCGCTGGGACTTGAGGTGCTGGGCGGCGATGGATGTCTGGCGGACAGGATGGACTGTGGTCGGAGGCGTGGCCAAAGAGGCAGGCGTGCCTGTGCCTGTGGGTGTCTGAGATGTGACGCCCATCAGGTGCTGCTGCTGAAGAGACTCCTAAGAGAAGAAGAGAAATAAAGGCAAATAATTTATAATACTCACTCAACCTTTCCTACTTAGCGAACAGAGGTGCATGTGAAAACACAAAAGCAGCTGATTGGACATCAGCCTGTCTTTAACCTTTACTTTACTCTGTACTTAAGAGCATTTGTGATATGCATATAGTGAAACTAACTGCATGGGCCACTCGTGAGGGAGCGTCTTGTGTGATGCTATGCTGCCCCAGAAATTCAAACATGGGTACTGTGATAAGAAGACAGAAAAATGAATAGAGTTAGGGGGCAGTCATTCTAGGCACGGTTGCCTTGTGCCATGCTCGAGCACAACTCTCCCCACTCCCCCTCAGGCGAATGCTCACACTGCCCTTAAAGGACTCTCACATAAGCACACACTTCTCTAAAGCGCACTTGCAGAGCATAAGCTTCACGATTTTATGCATTTTGTGCCTTAATTCGGAAACACTGGAACACCCTCATCTTACATATTTGTTAACTACTTAAAACAATGTTGTTGTTTTTTGAATAGAAGCAGCTCTCTTTTAAGGAAGTGTTAGAGATCTGCGCTGAGGTGTGGATGTGGATCACACTACATGCATACCGAGTCCAACTGAACCGCATCCAAGCCCAACTTTTTAAGCAGGTAACAGCATGATTTGCTTCACCATGCCTGTGCGCAGCATGCAGCAATCACATTAGACACTGAACTATTGGGAGGGTCAAATATGCTCAGGCATGGTATGTATGGAGTACGCCGTTTCAACCATAAGGCAGGGTGAGGTCAGATGTAGAACACATATACTGAGAGGCCTTTTATTAGGGTATAGTCTTACTAGTACTAAAATCCGTCTTATTATTTGAGCTCATAACGCTCACTTATTGGTGATACCACTGAATATGTGTACATTTACTTTCTATATTTACTGCTGAGGCTAAATGTTTATATGGGTGCTATTATATTGTTGTCCTTCCAAGAGGCATAAAGTATATTAAAAACTTTTCTCACTTTACTTCAGTTGAGTATGGCAGCATTAATGACTACTACTCAGTGCCACCCATATTAATTGAAACCCAGGGTTTCTGGGTTTGGTCCTCAGGTGAGTATATAACCACCAAAAGCTGATGTTTCGTTCTGACACTGGAGACATAAACACACCCACCCTAGTTAACCCGAGAGGTGTGGATGGACATGAATAGCCATTTAGCGTTACAACATCAGACGTATGCATATGAATTAACAGGTAGATGGATAGAACGAAAGGTAATGAATTCATAAAGCACTCTCCTGATTACACCATCTGCATTAATACGCAGGAGGCTTGTGATGTTTGTTCCATTAAAGCCCACGCATCAGGACAGAAATAGCTCAACTACATGACACCGTCATTAAACGCTATCATTTTACACAGATGTCATAGTAAACTTGTCACTGTGATGGATCAACAGCTCCAAAAGCCAAAAAGTTCACTACAAGCCATTTCATTTACATTTTTTGTAACATGCAAGAATCTCTAAACTCTATCAAACAAATGGCAGTTTAACTTAATTGCTTCAACTCAAGCTTTCAAGCTTACGACACAGACTGATTAAGAACTACCCGCGTAGTATCTGCATTTCAACACTTTTTCCTGCCCTATTGACCGACCGCGAGTATCCAGCTCCGTTGAAATGAGGACACACAGTGTGATGGATGTCAAGCATTCTACAAAGTTCACCAGAGCAGGCGAGTAAATGATTCTGCTTCAGTGCGTTGTCTGTAGCCTGTCAAGTACCCTTAGGTTTCTGCTGCATTTGCATATCATGCTGCTCAGGAGAGGGCCATTTAAAAAAAAAAAACAACAAAAAAACATTTGAGCTTTATTATGCAATCTGACAACCAGTCACAACACAGGGAAAACAAAAGTGCAAGGAGGACCTAATGGACTCCAACAGCTAATCTGAATTCAGTGACTCAATCGAAGTGTTAAACTCACACTAAGAATAAATGGCAAGCCTAAGTATGTTAGGCAATTTGGCTGAGAATTACAAAAAAACAACCAAAACAATACAGATCTTTTTTAACAGAGCTTGGCTGTGATCGTCCTCATCACAACATCCACAAGACGCAGTAGTGATATTTTATATCATATATTTAGAGAATTAAAAAAAAAACTTGTGCAACTGTTCTGAATCACCTCCTGTTGCTCTGTATTTGCTAGGAAAGTGGGAAATTGGTGAAGCATTTATTCAAACATGTAAATACATATATGGAAATGCAACATATGAGATAAAAACTGCATCTATAATTCTAATGAGCTTAAAAGTCAGGGTTCGGTATGACCATGGTTATTCTTCAATGCAGCCTGAACTCTCTTACGAAAGCTTTATTGTAATTTCTTTAAGTAATCTTCAGGAATAGTTCTCCAGGTTTCTTGATGGACATTCACGGTTCTTTTTCTGGAAGTCTGCTGCCTTTTATTGCATTTTATGCCAAGATCCATGACTGACAGTGTGCCATTGTGAGTTTTTCTATCCAGGTATGCTTTTACTGCACTGGCAGTGCATTTAGGATCATTGTCATGCTGAAAAATAAGGCTGGTTTCCAGATAATATTGCATGTCCATCAATTTTAACCAAACTGCAACACCACTGGCTGAAATATAGCCTCAAACCATGACAGAGCCTCCACCATGTTTTACGGACGACATGGTTGTCACTCCCCTGACTTCATCCATACATAATGGCGATAACTTGAACCAAAAAAATTCAGATTTTTCACTGAATCGGACCTGTTGCCACTGATTTTCAGTCCAGTTGTGTAATTTGGCATACCTCAGTCTTTTCTCCATGATAATGGCTTCTTCATAGCCACCCTTCCACTGAAACTATTTCTGATGAGGCGTCATTAAACAGTAGTTAAACTGAAGGGCCAGATACATCCCTCAGGTCCTGTGTTAGTTCTCTGTTTCCCTGTTTCTTCAGATACTTTTCATTTTTGCAAATAGTTTTTAGGCCTACCGCTTCTTTTTCTGTCGTCCTCTTGTTCAGTTTCCTCAAATTTTTTAAGGACACACTGCACACCATGCTAAGATATGCCAAGGTTCCAGCTAATCAGTCTTTGGGAATCACCTTGCTGACGCAAAAATATTTTGCTTTTTTGTGCCTGTCAAATTAAGTTATCTTTGGCATTTTTCATAGATTCGGATAAAGAAATGGGAAAAAATAATGTGTCTATAAAAAACAAAGTAACGAAATGGCAAAATATACAATTTAAAATGGGTTTTTTTGCGAAGTTGTATGTTGTGTGTAGACAACACTGGTTATCCCTTGAGTAAGGTGCCTTTTTATGCTTTAATGATTCATAGTTTAGAGTTAAGTGAATCAAAAAAACAAAACAAAACACTCCTCTGGTTTCATTTTCACTCATTTTCAGTCCAGTCCTTGTACCTGACCATTTTTAATGTCCAAAGAAAGCCTGGAGAAGTACTGTTCAAGACCATTTTTGAGAAAAAGGGAAAAAATAAGTCTGGCTCCTTGGAAGCAAAATATAAAGAAACAAAGTGTTACACAAGACTTTTGCACATTGCTGTATTACAACACAAAATGATACCCGTTTTAACAAAAACAGCCAGCACAAATGCATTGTTTATATAACTTTTATAATATTTTTTATAATTAATATATTCTTTTAAGAAACAAAGGGGGTGCAGTACTATTTAATGCTTTAAATCTACTCTGACATCGCCAGGGAGAGCAGAGGCAAAACATGCATGTAAAACAATGAAAACACTGATGGCAACAGATAAAGACGGCATGAAAGGAGGAGCTGAAGTAGGTTGCAAAGTGGCTTGCAGATACAACTGTGTTCAGGCTAAGGCAGCTTAAATAGTAAGTCCTCTAAGAGATTTGCTTCATATGAGATTAGAAAAATCAAAGAGCATCAGATGAGCCACCATATAATCTTTCAAAACTCATACAAATTCCTCATATTTAAAAATTTCCTAGTTTGTCAAATTTTTTTGATGTATAGAAATGGCTGCATTTCCTGAACAGTTAATGGCATACATTTGTTAAATCCCTTGAATTAAAGCCCAAAGTCTGCACTTCAATCACATATTATGGATTATTTAATTTAAAATCCACTGTAGCTGTGTTCAGAAGCAAACTGCAAAAGTATAGTCACTGTCCCTATACTTATGGGCCTAACTGTATGTGTTTTGCTGTTATTTATGATAAATGACAAAGTCTTTAAAGGCAAAGAAACATCAAACTTTCTTACTCTATGTGTCAGGAAAAATGAGATTCCTACCTGAACCTGCAGCGACAGCTGGTGCCAGGCATAGTCATTGCTCTGATTCTGCCGGGTGAAATCATCGCTGTAGCTGTGTGAGTGGACGATGCTCGGCTGTACCAGACTGCTCTGTGACCGCAGGGCCGACAAGTCCTCGCTGCGAGAGAAAGCACTGTTGCCAAAGGCCGGTGGGTAGTCGTGATGGCCATTCTCAGGCTCAGGGGCGAGGAGAAGAGGGGGGGGAGGCTGGGCCGACTGAGCCGGCGAGTTCTGGGCGGCCAGATGGAATAGCGGGTTCTGGAAAGACAGGGGGAAGTGCATAGCCGCTGCCGCCTGCTGCTGTTGCTGAGAGATGGATTCGGTCGGGCCCCCTACATGACCCATCTGGCTTATTCTCAGACCAGAGCCCGCTGAACCACTCGGCAAATGCCCGCCCATACGAAGAGGGCCGCCGAGGTTCCCAAAGCTGTGGCCGAGACCTGCGATGGAGGCCTGAGAGGAGGTGAGCATGTCTCCCACAGAGTTCAGGTTGGAAATGCTGTTCATACGAGAGTCCTGAAGGTCCATCATGGACACACTTTTGTTTACGCTGTGGACCTGAGAGACAGATAAAAAATAACATAGCACCAAAGAGAAGCTTGGATAATAATAAACAGCTTTTTTTTGTTTCATGGCAAAGAAAATATATGCCTATATGCTGTTTTTAGGACGACCATCTGTCAAGACCTACAAATGGGAAAAACGGCTCTGGGAGCAATCTGAAGCTCATAGATATGGTTACTAATGTGGACTGTACCTTTTAAATAACCAACAACCAACCAATTTGTTGTCTGACATAACTGCCATGGGACACCACTGACTGTTAACAGGGTCTGAATTTCTCAGACTCTAATAGAGTGATTAGTGGTTTGTTGTTTCTCCTGGGTGGTATGAACAAGCGTGGCAGTCTGGCATCCATGAATAAGAAAAAGATTTTTTAAATTTATCAAGGTATGAAATAAGCAGCTAGATGACGTCTACAACAGGTTCTGGGCTGAAATATTTCATGTAGCACTTCTATAACTTTAGACACAAAGAGATGAAAGGTAAAAGACACTAATTACTGTGTTTTGGGGTGGTATTTAGACAGCTAGTCCCACCCAGTTAGGGTCAGTCAGTGAGCTACAGCATCGGCAGGCAGAGAAACGGGCCAGAATCAGACAAAACAGCAATAATGGCATGACACCATCAATGACATAAGATTAGCAAATAATATAACATCATTTGGTTTAAATTGGTTACTAAAATATCACGATTTAAGTTTAATTTTGGAAACATTTTTACAATTTTTTTGGATCTTTTCAAATATCAAAGCAGAAGACGACCGCCTCACCCAGTGCAATACCGGATTAAACCCAGATGAATATACTTTAAAATTTAAGATCTGAGAATTCATAGCCCACTCCATAACTTCCAGATATACTGTCGTTTTATATTCAGGTACAGGTAAATACCTCAAAAAAATTACACGTTTGCACATGCAAGGTGACTGACCCACAGTACCTTCGGATCGGGTTCCGTGATGTCCGAGCTGCTCGTGCAGTACGCAGGGCTTGATCGAGCCAGGGGTGGGCGGGTCACATAGAACACTTCCCTCGACGAGCGAAGGTCGCGTTCAGCGTGCCGCCTCATGTTCAGGTTAGACGTGAGGGATTCTACAGCTGACACTCCAGTAGTGGGGGAAGGCAGGCGAGAGATGTCTATTGAACTAAAGAAAAAATAAACAGACACTTTACCAAAGAGCTCCATGAAGATATTTCTGCTCATTATCTTGCATTATCCCATTTGATTGTCAGGTGGCTTTGGCTCAGGTGGTAGAACAGTTCAGCAGTCTGCAGAGCTGGCAAATTTTTTCCTTGATACAAAGGAGGTATTTTAATATTGTAACCCCTGTTTATTGCTTGTATTGATTTAAACTGTTAGATTTTTATATATATATAATCTGAATAATCAGATAAACTATGCCAGCTTATATTTTTCCCAAAGTGTAGCAGTCGACTTTGAAATCTCACATTTCAAACTAAATAAAAGCGGGTTTTCAGTAGTCAGTGATCCAGCAGGGTAAAATGGCTGATACACAAATTGAATTCTAGCACCAATTTTATCATGTCACAGCAAAATGTGAAAAGAAAGTAAATAATTTCTACACTCCATCTGAAAGAAAAAAATAAATAAATAAAATAAAAATAAATAAATAAATAAATAAAAACTGTAGGGAGTATTTCTGGGAAAATTTAGACAAAATCTTAGTTTTGGATTTTGGTGGATTGATTTTTTTTTCCTACTAGACACTAGAGGTCTTGTAGCATGTCATGCATTACGACTATGAGAGTACAGTATACAGTATAGAAAAAAAAATAAAACAATTACCTAATCAGAGGAATGATTTCTGTCAGTCACAGTGTCTCACACCTCTTGGGGTTAAAGCTGGCAGGTGTGTCTTTCCTGATGTTGACTACCAGCAGATTTTAAATGATTCTCATCCAGCTTTATTTTTACAGTTTTAGTTCTGGTCTCGTCCCTTACAAATAATCTTTTTTTTTTTATGATGTTGCATTGAACTTTGCAGGCATTTCTTTATGCACAGCTCTTTTAAGGTCTCATCACAGCATTTCAGTCAGATTGAGGTCTGGACTCTCTTAGAGATTTGCTGCTCTGCTTGGGATCATTGTTGTGGTTGCATGACCCAATTTCAATCAAGCTTTACCTGTCAGACAGATGGCCTCACCTTTAAATCTAGAATATTTTGGTATACAGAGGAGTTCATGGTTGATTCAGTGACTGCAAGGTGCCCAGGACATGTTTCCACAGGATAAACCCAAATCATCACCACTCCACCGTTGTGCTTAACAGTTGGTATGAGGTGTTTTTGCAGAGATGCTGTGTATGGTTTTCTCCAAATGTGGTGCTGTGCGTTACATTTAAACATCTCATTCTGGTCTCATCAGTCCAAAGGACATTTTCTTGTTCTTGTTCAATCTTTTTCTAATTGTACTGTCATGAATTTCAACATTTGATATGCTAACTGAGGCCTGTAAACTCTGAGATGTAACTTTTTGTTTTGTTCTTTGTACAGAGAAACTAAAAAATAAATAAATAAATAAATCTGACTTTTGGGTGAATCTATTAGGACAGCCACTCGTGAGACGTTTGCGGCATTGCGTTACCACATACCTGAATGCTCCAGACCAACAAACTGTCAAAACGTCTACTTTCATAAAGTTGATCACACTTGCTTATAATCAATCAATCAAGTGCATTTGATTAGCAGCAGCTGGCTGTTACTTACCCTCCTGTGTAAGCAGTAAGGGTGTACTTATTGCACAGAGTCGTGTGCAAATGTTCTTTTTCACATGACAGCACTTTACGTTTAGTAAACACAAAATATGAGCCACAAAATGTAATCACTGTTATTTATGTTAAAGGGCCATTTAAACAGGCAGTCATGGTACAACAGTCTCTTGACAATCTGACAGCGCTAACATGAATGAAAGCACACAGGGAAAAAAGCTTAGGCAAGAGAGTCTGGGAACAGATGATGCCCACATTTACTGATTGATAAAATACTTTAAAAGCCTGAAGAGGTGCATTAGCATTAGCATTAGCATTAGAGGCTCTTAGAAATACACCAGTGTTGTCCTGAGCTAATAAAACTCTCTTATTATGTATTCTTGGCCTTTTTATGTGTTGTTGCTAATTACACCCTTGTGAAACTGTCTTTATGTGGGTTGAGTGAGCATAATATATATTGTCTTGATAGAGCCACAGCAGGGACTGATCCTGCTGTGGCTTTGTTCCCTTTGGGTGTATGCAAATATATTTTCATGTCCGGAATCGCTGACAAGAAAAACATGAAAAACAACAAAAGAGCCACAAGAAGGTACCTGTTTAAGTCACGCATCATAAGGCTTTGGAAATCAGAGGACATAAGACGATTGAAGGACGGGCGGGAGAAGAGTCTGTCCTTTGGTCGGTCTGGCTGGTGATTTGTCGGCATGTGAAGCTGCGGGTTCCTCAGAGCGACGCTGATGTCGTTCAGCAGCCGAGGCAGGGGTCCAAGTTTGAGTATAGCATCCTGCAGAACGGACAGGTTTTTAAAATCAAGAATAGACAAAAGCTCAAATGGTTCTAAACAGCAGTTCCCAATCTTGTCTTTTTTATTTTCCCACTGCAGGCTATTTTATTGACCGTGTTTTAGCAGCAATGCAAACTGGGAGAAAGATCCAACTGGAGAAAAGACGAGACAAAAAGGTAAAAGGGATTATTTTGTGTATTGATGAGCTAGGTTTAAATTCATTATACTGCTGGTGAAGGCTTGACAGGGAGTGATTTTTAAAAAAGGGTGCACAGACAGGAAATTGCCATACAAATACCTTAAAGCCATAATAAATATTTATTAGAGATTCAATGACACTGACTCATATTCTACTTTATTAAACATGGGAGCCAGTCTACACATCAGTGTTTTGGGGTTTTTTTTTAAATCGTGCATTCCAGCTTTCATTTATAACTTGCATCCCTTCACTCAGGGGTCTTATCGATGGCTCCATTCAGCTAGCTAACTATCAGGAAATTGAGCATTGCACAATTTCCTGACATGTTTAACATTTATAATGGATTTTTGGAACAAAGTCAGTACAGAATTAGGTAGGTTTTTCTTCCATTTTACCGATTCAGAGGGCTACCATAGGGCGAGAGGTGGACAGATCACCAGTCTATTGTAGGGCTAACACACAGAGATAGACAACCATTCATGCTCACATTCACAGGTATGACCAGTTCACTTAACCCCATGCATGTCTGTGCACTGTGGGAGGACGTTGGAGTTTAATAATAAAACAAATTACATCTCAGTTTTTAGAAAGCTGATCGCTCTCCTGTGTTTGTCAGAAAACTGTGGTTCACTTTCCACTAATAACAATTTTCAAACAGATACTTTATGTTTAATTGAACTCATCGAGTTGTTCCACCTACCTTGCTAAGCTGGCCCATGACTTCCCACAGTAAGCTGTGGAGCATGGATAACTCTCTGCCGAGGTCAATGTAGCCCTCGAACCCTCCTGCGTTTCCTCCGGTGTCCAAGTTGGAAATCTCATAGAGAAACTGCTGCATGGAGCCCCACTCCATTTCCAGGAACTCATTCATGAAATACATGTATTCCTCCTTGGGTCCAAATCTGCACACACATCACAGGCAACATTTGTAGGACACGTGAAGACAAGAGAAGAATTTGGAAACACACTGTGCGCTCTGTTAGTGGATCTAAAGCGTAGGGTTGGACCTGTTACATGTTTAATGTCGCGTCAAGTCCCTCAAGCTGAGTGTTATGTAAAATACGTTCAAAAGGCTTGTTGACTTTCTTGTTGTTCTGTAATTCTGATATTAGTGAGTGTGTTATAGCCAGTGTTGGGACGGTTACTTTTAAAATGTATTCCACTACAGATTACAGAATACATGGCCCAAAATGTATTTTGTAACGTATTCTGTTAAGTTACTCAATGAGAGTAATGTATTCTGAATACTTTGGATTACTTAATATATTGTCATGGTTTTTACAACTACATGAATGTACTATTGCTGTGAGATTTATTACTATTACTGAAGGTTACTCGGCATACCAATACCAACTAGATTTTTAAATCTTAATATAAAATGAGCAATAGTAGGGTGGACATCAGGTAAGGCTGCACTTTTTGCAGTGATCTCGTATAGAAAACTACTTGTGTATCATTAATATGTTTTCTTTTTGTCTGTTAATAATCATGTGGAACTGCACATGATTATTTGCATCTAGCAGGTTGTTAATGCTATCCATCAAGTCTAAAAACAGCATGTTAATACTGGAGATCCTGAAGGCTGCTCCAAAAATGATCCGATTATATTTCAAATATTTGTTCAATTCTCTTCCAAACCCCAGCTGTCTGTTGTAAGTTTTGAG
>VUQG01015434.1:7320-31665 GCA_015106755.1 Etia nguti
CACACACACACACACACACACACACACACACACACACACACACACACACACACACACACACTCAAAGACAAATGCAAGCATTCACTTAAGTCATTAAAGCCTTTGTTGCCATAGCAGTGCTCCAACTACTGTGGAAGAGAAATAGTGGTATCGCATAATGAGCACAGAGCTAAAATTAGCTCAGTTTTCGATCTCTGTCTTTCTGTTTCTCACCGAGTGTTATCAACACATTGAGAGTCATACTTTCTCAGTCTTCACATGTGAAAAGTCTTATCTGAAGTTCTTGCAAGTCTAGCTGAAATGCATATGAGTGAAGCAGCAGATTGCATTCTGGCGATGAGATTTAAGTATTGATAAATGGGCATATAGAACAGAAGTGTGCAGACGTGAATGCGCAGCTTTCGTCAAACTACGTCAAACTGAGTGACTGGGAGAGTTAGACATGATTTCTATGTTTTTAAGTCAATTTGGGATCAAATATTCATTGATTTCAAGTCCAGTTTGACTTGAATTCTGCTTTTCAACACATTGATGCACACTGCCTAAGGTTCAGTCAGGTAAATGCGGAGAAAAGTGAAAAAAGTCTTGCATGGTCCAGACATCTTCCCCACAACAAAGACAAGTGCAATACATTTGCCGCTTTATTCCCGTTATTCCCTTCCTGCAGCTGCATTGCAAGGCATCTCTCTGCAAAAGCTACCAGTGTTCTCTAACGCCTTCCTGTCACTAAAACAATTAACCACGATTTATCTGCTGCAGCAACCGCAAACCATGACCCACAACTCATATCAGCCGCCGCTGCTCTCTATTCACCCACAGTGCCGAGAGCTGTCGGGGCTGTGGCATTTCGTAGAGCGGGGCTATCTGTCTGATCTTCACCTAGAAAGTATCGGATAAGATTTATAAGGCACAGTGACGATTACTGGTTAAGACACCGGCTCTCATCGAGCAAGTAACACAGGAAGCTTTATGTGATATCAGAAATCATGCATATCTCATCTTTGCACTGTAATTTGCTGAAGTTTCAAAATGTTGAGCAAGTGCAGAGTTTTGGCTCGCATTGAACCCTTTAAGATTCACGAGGTCAGAGACAAAAATGAGAGGACAAAACAAGCTAATTAGAGCAGGAATCCAACAAAAACATGCAGCCACATTCTTAATAGCATTCTTCCAAATACAGTAATTGTATTTTACTTATCATTAACTTCTAGGGGGTTGAAAGTTTGGAAGTCAGCATTTCAGCACACTGTAATCATTATGAAGCTTGTACAACTTTAACAGAAACCAAACAGCTTTATGGTACTTAGACTAGACTGAACACTACAGAGCAGCTGGGACTGTTTTACCTTTACATATTGCAAACACAACACATGCTAGTTTGACATGGTTACAATGCCCCTGCATCAAAGTCTGTGCACTTGTGAGCACCAAGGAAATAATTAGATGTTCTCCAAATCTTACAACCAAAAGCTGACCTAAAATGTTTCACCACATTTTCCTGTGTGCAGTATATATCAATCCACAGTTAGCTTTTTCCAGTTTCTTTTCCTTTATAATCCACCCATCAGCTGTCGTGCTGATGAATCACAGATCGTTTTCTTTTCTTGTTTTTTTCTCTCTGTTTTTGTCAGCCTGTCCACATTTCCTTCCTGCTAGCTTTGTTTTTTTTTCTCTATACAAGCCTTGCCCATCTGTATCTCTGTTAGCCTTTCTGTCTTTTCTGAGTGTTTGCAGTGTGTGCAATAAGTGTGTGGACAGACCCATGCATATTTTGCACTAGGTCACCCTCAGAAACCCATAATAATAAGCCAACATAATGACCAAATTGCTTCATGGATGGGTTGGGAGAGCAAACCACTTCTACGCACACAAACACACACATTTGTGCACACACTAAAACAACAAAGCAAAAAAACCAAACAAACAAAAAAAAAGCTCAGTCTAGGCTTTTATCTCCTTTAATGCTCTGGAAACCATCTGGAGAAGCTCCGAGGCTTTCTATCAGCAGATCGAGGGAAAGCTGTGTTTGATGGTTGCTATAGAAATGCAATGAGTGCTGCGTTGTTTGCATGCACACATTCTTTGGTCACTTCTCCTTCCTTAGCTTCTTTGTCATTTTAAAAGCTTTTTAGTGCTGGGGTGTTGGTCCTGTCATACCTCAGACTCTAAGAAGAGTTTCAGGGTTAGTCACTATATTTGACAGATGAATTCAAGTCTATTACTCAGTCCCTTCAGGAGTATATTGTTACTGAACTAGCAGCTTTTGCATTTGAAGTAAATAGGTGCATGGTTGATGCATGTGCTTATTCTTTATGTTAATTTATGTCCTCAGCAGCCCCGGAAACAGCAAAAGCTGTCATCCCCCTGTTTTCTGCTTTCGAGGTATTTATCGGTTAAATATCTTCACACTGCAGACGCTTCATGTCACAGCGGAAGATGCTTGTATCTAAAAGCGCATGCTATTAAACATGTCTGCTATCTGACATCACAGAAACAGTAAACCTTACTGATTCACGATCACGAGGCTAATGGATGGTCTGTTTTTGCCAACACCTTTTTCACTCTTCTATCATTTTTTTTTATATTTCTTTTTTAATAGAAAATAGAGAAAATCTATAGAAAAGACTGTGACGCTGCAAGCATGTAGGATGCCCTGTAGACAAGGCGTCAGATAACGTAACCATTATCAGCAACGTAACCATTATCAGCAAGCATAACTCTAAGTAGAAGTTGCACTTCTTATTTATATCAAAGCATGGGTACATTATAATCTTTGTCTAGAATCACTTATTTGCAACTACTGCGCTGCGTTTACATTTTTATTCACGTTATAGAAAAATTCAAAGTTCTGCGTATTCTTTCTTGACTTCACACTAGATACTTGTTGCCATCCAGCAGCCACAGACCTCACTACCTGGTGACAGGGGGTCATTTTCTGGCAACTAAAGGCACAGTGCATCTATTTTTGTCAGTGTATTCTCGGTGCATTCAGCAGAGGGAGCTGCCTCGTTCACTGTAGCTATAAAAGTTTTTCGAGGAGCTGCCAAGACATGCCAGATGCCATTTCATCAAAAACTTTATTCCCTTTCTCCTTGGATCCTCTCCTTTCTACCTTTCATCTTCCGTCTCTTTTCCTCCCTCTTTAATTACCAACGGCTTCTTTTCTTTCCGCCCTGGTCCCCATTACCCTTCACCTTCTCTCCCCCTCCTCCCTCTGCTCTCTAACCTCGGAATGCAGGGTCGGTGAGACATAATCCACCCTCCCCCCACTTGTGTCTAGCCTAATACCTCCTGCTACCACCATGACATTTCAGACTTCACAACCTTCAGTGTCACGCTGACTTTCTGAAGCTAACAGGAGGTAATGCAACCTGACGTTGAGTCGCATGTTCTTGCTGCTTTTAGAGGAGCAAAGGCCTGATGATGGCGTATAAGGAGGCCTCACCAAGCCATAATGGCCCCCCATGATGAGGTGAGGCTTGAAAAGAAATCAGGCAACTCCTTGGACCTGAAATGCTTGCTCTGTGATCACAGAGGTATGAAACATTTACAGAAGTTACAGATAAGGAGTTTTTTGGGGGAGTCTTATCTAATTTCAAAGCCAGTCAAAGTCAAGTCTACGTAAGCCTTCAGGTCCTGAAGAGCAAGTTCAAGTCAAAGCAAGTCTCAAACACTACATCACAACATTAGGGCTAACAATATTGAATCCAAGTCAAGTCATACATAAATCAATTCAAAAATCTTCTCTCCAAGTCAAAGATCAGCCTCTTCAGTTAAATCTATGCTTTTAGGACAGACTCTTGTCGAGTCTCAGGTCTTTGGTAACAGAGTTTGCCTTCCTGACCCTGTTTTGTTTTGACACTTGAATGTTATTGCTCTCACGTCTCAGATCTTCAGAGAGCTGAGTTCTCAAAAGGTCAAGGCGTACAGCAGTCTAGCACACGGAAAGTCTTAAAGGCTTTTTTCTGTCATTTTAAACCCACTGTCTCCAGTCTGAAATTTGCATGTCTCTTTTTGCCGTTTTGTTCTAACACATTTAGCTCAAGTTGTAAAGATTTAAAAATTGTCATTTCACAGAAATACTATGCTCATATAACAGTTGGTCCAGCCAAAATGCCAAAACTAGTCGCCCACCACACCAGCACCACCCCACTTTTTCTACTTCCAATAAAAATGAATCAAGCTTTGGATCCCTAAGACTGGAATTTTTCAATTTCAATTTTTCAGTTTGCTTGCTCTCTAGAAGACTCTGGGAAGATTCTGTTGCAATTAATAAGAAAACTAGAGTAATATTTACTTGTATTACTATTCCTTTTAAACTTATTTCATTTTCAAGCCACTTACTCCCACCTTACTAAACACACCTGTTTACCCTATACTAAATCCTATAGGTAGCCACTGCTTTGCTGCCTGATCGTGGTTACACAAGAAGGTACTTGTGATTCCCCAAGGTACAACAGGGAAGTGTCCCAGAATCAGCTATGTGCTTTATGAAAAAATATTTCTGATGGAAGCCATGTCAACCTGTGCAGAGCACAAGGGCCCAGAATAATATACAAGATTCAGTAAAATTATGAGTGAATCAGTAATACAGATGAGATGCACACCCTCAGATGCGTGTATCCTCGGGGTGATTCCAAGCTCAAAACAATTCTCAACTATCAAACAGCCATTTGAAGGTCTGCTCTTCACTGAGGACAAACCCATAACTTTCCAAAAGTGCCCTCACTCACTTCCAAGGCCTTAAATTCAGATGAACTTTCACAAGTAAACCACACACAGAGAAACACTTAGATGCACTGAGTTATTCACTCAAGAGAAATTAGATATTTTCATATACTATGATTGCTAACTCCCCCTGAACCCTCACATGGACACTCAGGGCTGAACATACACACAGGCACCATACACATCTAAGTGCATATAAAGTCCATCAGTAAGACCTGATTTGTTATGACTCAGGGTCAGTAATGATATACCTGGAAGAGTCAGGAGATAACTTTAATAATACACTGGACTTCATGGCTACTGAACTTCAAACTCATGTGTGTATGCTTGCGCGCATGTTGATGGCTGCATAACTGATATAGCATCAGACAGCTCGCTTATAGTATGGGCGGGCTGTGTTGAACACAAACAGATCCCCCGCTGACCTCTGCGTCACACAGCTTTGCTCGTGGCTTTCCTCCTCTACCGGAGCAAACGTGTTGATATTTCGAAGCGTATTTTGGAAAATCTATTTAACCTCCCACTGGAGGGACTGCGTGTTTGCAAGCTTTAGCTCCTTATCTGCAAATCACGTATACGCTCCCTTCTTTCAAACCTTTTTGTTTTGAATGCATACTTTTGCTTTTTTTTTCTTGTATTTCGTCAAATGCGCAGGAAACCGTTCGCTCCAGTAATTGCTGTGCAATGTTACAACGAGCCTCTTAAAAACGTGCCTAAGCTGTGTCATCCATCATCGTGAACATTAAGCCTTTTTTTTTCAGTATTACTTCATTGTTGGACGCTAAATGCTTTGTGAGTGGCTGATTTAAAAACTCTGCACTGTGTTCCCTTGTAATAACACAAGATTTGACAAACTGCAGACTGGATATTTACTGTAATGGTTTGTACAGCTGATGTAAGTTTCGAAAGCACACTAATTATTTTTTCACATTGTACTGAAAGACAGAATTAAAACTGAGGAACATTGTTTATAAAACTGTTCACTACAATATAAAGTTTATGTGACTTGCAGTATATGAAGGAAGCTTTTAAGCGCTCACCAGCCCAAAGCACTTTTGCCATGCATTACGACATTTGCTAATCACCTGTATACCTTATAATCTGAAAATCCTGTCTATGAAGTTGATGTAAAGTAAACAATATCCCATAAACTCCCATGTTTTTGCATGGCCCTTTAGCCATAAGGTATTACACTCTATTTTATTCTACTACATCTGTAAAGAGTGATTTATTATAACAGCTCAGGGCTCATGTGGGGTTTTTGTTGCAGCATCTGACTTAACGCTTACGCGTTGTTTTTTTAATCATTATATAATACTGAAGAGTTTAGTTTTCACTGGGCTGACACTGTAGTAAACTGTTGGGCAATGGGCATCCACACATTGTGTAGACACACATATTTTAAATGCATAAATCTGGGATAAACCAATATTTTCTTACCATTAACGAAGCCCAGCCTTCACAGAAAATGCAAATATACATATTTACATAAGAAATCAATATTTAACACAGCTGATTTTACGCATTCGCTAAATATATAAAATAAACCTGAAATTGATGGCCTGTCATGCTTTAAGCCTCATTTCTTACTAATGGGCTGTATCACTTAGGGATGTTTGCCC
Organism: Etia nguti; assembly: GCA_015106755.1. Taxonomy (NCBI): domain Eukaryota; kingdom Metazoa; phylum Chordata; class Actinopteri; order Cichliformes; family Cichlidae; genus Etia; species Etia nguti. The sequence continues at coordinate 13,671 of VUQG01015434.1, forward strand.
AATAACTTCAGCAGGTTTCTTGCAGTTTAAACACCACTACTGTGGTCTGTTTCACTGAAGAAGCTGAATACTACTACCATATTTAAAATGAATGTACAATTTGTTGTGCTTTGTTTCTGTTTTGGTAGAATTACTGTCAAAAGTTCTTTAAAAGTTCAATAGCTTCAGAGTCACTGGATCAATGTTCATGGCTATTACTGATGCTTTTATTTACTATATTAGAAAAGATAAAATATTTAAGTCTAAATACTTGATGCAGTTTTTCAAATAAAACTCTTTTATTTTTTTTATTTTTTTTCAATAAGTAATAACTGTTTTCACACTTGGATGAAAATCCTTTCCAGTCAATGGCTCCCTGAAGTCTAGAAGTCATGGACATCACCACACGCTGTTTCCCACATTGAGATGGTCTGCTGGGTCTTTATGGCAGCCACCTTCAGTCGTTGCCTGTTTGTGGATCCTTCTGCCTTCAGTTTTGACTGAGGTCAGGTCACTGACCTTCCCATTGAGGAATATCCAATTTATTTGCTTTGAGTAACTCTTTCAACACTTGCTTTGGGTCATGATCTGTTTACACTGTGAGGTTCTGTCTGATCAGCTGAATCTGAGCAGTGAACACTTCATAATTCATTCAGCTCTCACATCATCAATAAACAACAGTGGTCCGGTATCACTGGCAGCCATACCATGCCCATGTCGTAACATTGTCTCCACCATCTCTGATAGATGTGTTATGCTTGGATCATGAGCTGTTTTTCTTCTTCTCCATATTTTTCTCTTCCAATTATTTCTAGTTCAAGTACATCTTGAATCCATCTTGTTTTCCTAACTCTGCAGATTCTTATAGATGTTTTTGGGAAAGTCTCCACAGAACTTTAGTGTAACCAGTGGTTTGCACCTATTTGTAAACCCTGTATTTCCACTGATCTCATATTGTAGACTGACAATGATAAGACTGCCTCTTCGAGAGTGTTCTTCACTTGCTGTGAAGCTGTTTTTTTGAAGATGTTTTTTGTAACCGTGGTATTATTCTGTCATCACGCACTTTAGCTGTCTTCAGGTTTTTCAGGACCTTTGGTGTTGCTGAGCTGGCCTGTACATTCGTTCTTTTTAAGAATGAACCAGATTGCTGGTTTGGCCATTACTAGCAGTTTTTAATGTTCCTTTGATTTTCTTTTTTTCAACCCAATGATGGCCTTGCTCATCTGCACTGAAATCTCTTTGGGCCTAATAATTAAAATTACAGTGGAATTTAAAGAATTCATTACAATTCAGCACTTTGAATAAGCTTCAGATTTTATATCTGCTTCATTTGTCCCAGAATATCAAGTAAGCAGGTCTCACCCAGCCATGCAACTGCTTTCAGTGAATTGTCCAATTACTTATGAACTTCTGGGGGGTTAGTGACTTAGTGACAAATTAGTCGTAAAATTATTTTGCTTTTTATCTCACTTCAGAATGACATACAGTAAATACTGTCACAAGAAAATTTGTGTGCCTGAGCACTTGCTATATACACAAATTAAGCACATTTCTATGCACATAATAATTAATGAGTCCTGATGTTTGTGTTCCCAGTGCTCACAGAGATCATTCAAACACCAAGTTTCTGTTCAGTTCTTATTGGCCTGAAATGTGACGACTTTACACTAGGATACACTATGCTAATTTATCTAATTTTGCATTCGTAAAATCAAATCCACATGTATTCCATATATACAGTGTTGTGAAGGTTACTTTTAAAATGTATTCCACTACAGATTACAGAATGCATGGACCAAAATGTAGTGTGCAACTTATTCAGTTAAGTTACTCAATGTGAGTCACGTATTCTGAATACTTTGGATTACTTGATATTTTATCATGCTTTTTACAACTACATATTGCTGTGTGATTTATTATTATTTTAGTATTATTATTATTATTGTAATGCAGCCCTCATTAATAGTAATAAATCACACAGCAATAGTACATCGAAGATACTGAAGTGGCACATAACCCAGGTAGCTACCACAACTAAAACAAGGTAGTTGCAGTAGGCTAACGTTGGTTGTTTTCTTTTTTAAAGCTTACTTCCAGATGTTTGTTTAGGTTGAAGGTGGAGTCTTTTGACACTGAGAGCAGCTTGGTTGCTGGCAAACAGAGTTTGCATTGCATGGTCAGATTTCGCCCATCCCTTTCTTCGTTAAATATGAAGTGGTGTCAGAATTTCCAAGTAAGAAGTGCATTCCTGCCCATGCACTGCTGGCTCTGTTGTGCTGGCTCCGGGTCCATTGTGTAACTGACAACCAACATTAACAGGAAGCTTACATTAGAGCCTCTTATTGCGTTTTCTGTTTGGGTTTCCGGCAATGCGTGGAATTACCAAAATTAGAGAGGGGATAGCCTAACATATGAAACAGGAAAAGATCGCCGTGTAATCCATTTATTTCAAGAAAGTAACTGTATTCTAATTATCACCTATTTAAGCGGTAACTCTAACGGAATGCAGTTACTCATATTTTGTATTTTAAATACGTAACACCGGTACATGTATTCTGTTACTCCCCAACACTGCATATATATAAAAGTTGAGCTGCTAAAACCAGCACTCTTATCTTTTGGGGGATACAACAGGACTCCTCTCGGCCAGGTTTCTGAACAAAGAGCAGGCGGTCTCATAACACACAAAAACAGCATTCCTCTGAGTCTGCCCAGTCTGTGGGCCTCACATGATGCCACCTGACCTTCTACTGTACACACTAACTCACATTTACACTGCTGTAATCCCATACACGCAAATGATCAAATGTGTGTGTGTGTGTGTGTGTGTACACACAACACAGTTAGAAATTAAGGGCAGCCACCATAAAAATAGAATATGTAACTTTTTTTGACAGCAGAGAAAAATAAAGGAAGAAATAGGAATGAAAAGGCAGGCATACACACTGCAACATTTCATTACTGTGTTACAATGCTATCCACGTGACCCTTCTTAAATTGCAAGTTTATTTACTGCACGGTAATAAAATGAGGGAGAGATTCCTAGGTGTGCAGCAGACCTGCTGTTGAGTCAGTGAGGACAGGGCTGAGGTCAGTGTATGACTTTAAACAATTGGATTGTGCTACATATAGTTATAGAGCAATATTAGTATTTGTAATCCTTGAGAAAGCTTGCAGGGTTTCACCCAGGATTCAGGTTTGGATGTATTCCATGTGTGCAATTTATCAAAGGTAAGGTGGAGTCATAGATGACATTTAAATGCAGTACTAAAAGGGTAACATATATACATAGTCATTGTTTCTTTCTAAAAGGATTAAGACTGCAAAGTTAGAAGCCTGACTAATTTCTGCCAGAGCTGATCTAAAGCAGACCTCACCGTGGTTATTCAGGCTCTCCATGTGTTCAGCCTGTTGTCATTTCCAGGGTGTCAAAGACTGTAGTTTTTGTTTAAAAAGGTGCTGGTGTTTTAAATATATGCACATGTCCTTTGGCATCTGTGTTTTCTCTAATTTGCATTCGGCATTATGCTGTGGTTCTGGGAACTCCCTACTCTAAGATGTGCATACATAAAAAGCCAACCACTGAAGAGAGGTATTATTAACTACAGACATGTCACTGACAGATGGCGAGGTGGTGCCGTGGTTTGCACTGTTGTCACAGCAAAAAGGTCTTGGGTTTGAATCCAGTCTGGAATCTTTCTTTGCATATTCTCTGCTTGGGTTCTTTCTGGGTACTCCAGCTTCCCGTGTGTGGGACATTACGTTGAGTTGGGAGGTGGGAGTTTTGTCTTGCTCTTTGTCTTAGCCTTGTGATACCCAGGCAATCTCCAGTGGGTACCCTGCCTCTTGTCCTATGGCATCTGGGATATACTCTGAATTAGATAAGCTGCTGATTGCTGACACTGATTAAGTCAGAGACAGAGCTAGAAGGAGGAGCTTGAATTCAGATGGATTGCAAAGCAAATTGGCAACAGTGGGCAAGCTAAAACAGCTTAATGCAGATGTGCCTAGCTGAGAAATAGAACGATATCAGCTGATGTGGGCCGGCTCTGAGATCAGCTGATTTCACCGGACTGCAGCTAAAAAGATGTCATGGCTTGTAAGAACAAAAGGTGGGCTTGATTTTTTTTTCTTGATTTTATAGCCCAATATTTTTTCAAACCATGATGTTTATCCAAATCTAGCCGCATAGGTTTTAGTGCCTAAACTGTAAATAAACTCCCAGACTCTCAACATCCAAAACATTTTTCTCACTAAATAAGAGAGATTTACATTTCACATGATGGAATCGGGAAAAACTGTAGTAGCTGACATCTTGGGATGAGTCAAGTTCAGTGTTGCCAAAAACATCCTTCAAACTAAATCAGGTATCTCTTATTTTGAGAGTAAAAACGTGGTAAATGGTAAGTGTCCTTGGTGTACAAAAGTCTTTATTTTAACTCCTTTTACTTTTTCAGCTTGCTGTATTAAATCTAAAGCACAGAGCTGCTGTAAGACTTTGAGGCCATTAATGCAGTGTAGAGCTGTGCAAAAATATATATATATCATGTTCAGCTGTGGCGACATGTTCCAGACCCTCCCCAAACAGCTCAGCTCTTTCCAATCATATACAGATCTGTACTGGTCTGCTGGCTTTAACAGAGGCACAGAGAAGTAGCTGCAATAACGACCAAACATCCTTCTAAACACTGTAAATGTTACGTGTACTTTACTGAACTGCGGAGATTTAACTCTGCATTGAAACACATGGTTATGAAACAAAACACGTTTTGAGAAGTTTTCAACATGTGCTCCCCACTCCACATATAGTATAACATACAGACTGGTCAAAGGGTTTTAGTGTGTTGGGCTGTTAGAATAGATTCAGTCTTCCTCAGCACTGATTTTCCAAAGGTGGGTAACTATTTTGAAAGTATGAAAAACCATTCTTTCAAAAGGCATCTCCTCATTTGACGCTTCAATGATAGCTAACAAATTCTACCATATGTTATTAATTGGGTTTTCCATAGGCCAAGACCTCCGTTTGACTGAAATTTTGCTCCATTGATAATATTTTTTCAGACACTTCCCATAATCATGCAAATGTGGCCCTGTTTGTTTAAATGCAAATTTTCTGTCCCATGGGCTCTCTGATAAAAATCCAAGATTTGTCTGAACTACCTATTACTACAACCCTGGTTTGGTTATTTGTCTGTTTGGAAATGCAAAAAGCATCTGCAAAAGACAGGTAAAACATTCTTATGTATTCCTGTGACATGACCTGTGAAATTCCCAAACACAAAATCTGCATGACCCACTCCAGTGTGTTCTTTTCCCAATGTCATCATAATCCACAAGTCAAATTTTCTGCAAAGGTTGTTTATCCCAGAGAGCTTGAAAGCAAAAGAAAACTTACTTTGATACTGTGAAACTCCACACAGCTCCCAGCCCTGCTCCTTGCAGTGTCAATCTGCTCATCCTCCATCCCCACTAACATCTCCATGTCAGGAAACCTCTGTGCTCCTGCTGGCATTGTGCGTTTCTGCTGACAGAGTGAACCAGCAAAACTGAGATCTACCCTTAATTTTCGTCCTCCTTAAACTTTAATATTTGTGTCTTCCATTTTATTCTTTGTCCTGTGGTCTTCCTCACAAGTCTCAGGTTCAGACACTCCCTCCTCCACACCTGCAGCATGCATGTAGATCCACTGAGATAAACCTACAAGAAGACAAGCTTCAATTACAAAATAGCCCATTAAATAATAAGAAAAGCCAAATTTTCTTAAACTAAGTCTCAACCCACTACTCTCAGGCTCTCTACCTCTGTCTGTCTGGCGGGCAGGGTGTTTGGTCCTGCCTGGTCAGTCATTCCCACCCCTCCTTTTGGCCGTTCATTCCATACCCAGAGTAGTCCGTCTGGTCCCATTGGTTAGTCAGGTGGAAAGGGCCAAATGGGAGGAGGGGCTGAGGGCAAAAGGAGGAGAATGATAGAAGAAAAAGATGACTGGGGGACATAAAGAAGACTGATAGTGTCATCCAAACTCTCACAAGCGGTGGAAAAGGAGGAAAAACACCACTGGTGTGCAGAAAAGCACATGTAATTGACACATCCTTGTTTTCTTTTTAAATAAGGCTCATTTCCACTGCCTCCTAATCCCCACGATTCCAAGGTTTAGGGGTGAACAGGAGAAGGGAGAGAAGAGGGGGTAGCAGATCATCATAAGCCTCTTTATTGGTCCTGAGGCTTATCAGAACAACCTGTCAAAGACAGAGTTTAAGTAGCAAAATGACCAAAACAAACAAGAAGAGTGTGAGAACCAAAGATAGCAATCAAACTAAGGCAAGGGATAAAGTAAACCGTGGTTTATATGTGTGTGTTTCTGTCTGTCTGAATGGGTGTATGTCAGTGTCACCCATTGCTCTTCCCACAGAAAGACAGTACTCTGGTGTTCTTCACCTCTACCCTCTGCTGCCACAGCAGACTGTGCTATTCAAATGCACTATGCTGAAGTGATAATAGGCACGATTACAATGAGATATTTAAGCCTTGTATGGAGGGATGCTGTACACACACTCATGTATTTAAATAGAGAGCACTCACATGTTTAATAACACAGAGAACCTTTGTGCTGTATGAAACTGTGGGTAGGGCTTAACAAGTTGCACATATAAAATGTGTTCCCCCAGCAAAGGCATTTTGTACTATTTTAAACCGAAACTCTGAACATAACTTCCTCTCAACCAAGTTATCTATACAACATAGGTTATCAGTCTAATCCAGCCAGGTAAGCAGAGAGTCACTGTTGTGACAGAAACCTGTCTTTAAGCTCAACGTGGCTCAGTAAACCATGAAGCCTCCCTAGAAACATCACAGACTCTACAGAGGTTTAGGCGTAAGTACTCCAGCCAGCAGACCAAACAGGATTCTCTATGAAGGAGGAGGAGACGGAGAGGTAAATACAGGTATGCAAATACAGAGCAGGCAGTTGAACATATCATTAATCAAAACTGCAAGGTTATCCGTGCTACACTACCATGTTTGGTAGGTTAACACCCTGACAACAAGCGGAGATGAGAGCCAGGTTTAAGCGCTGCCAGAGAGACTGGAGATAAAAAACAGTGTGTCTGCCTGGGTCCTCGCTGGACCACGACCACACTGAGAAGAGAGTTGTTAGTTCCACCCACAAACTCATCCACACAGAGAGAGAGGGAAAGAGGGACCAAAAGAGGGCGCAACTAAGGCAGGTCTGCACAGAATGCCTTTCTTTCTTTTTTGTCACACAGTGAACAGCCCCCATCTGTGTAACAACAATCAACTGACTAATCTGCTAAGTAGCAAAGGTTTGTCCAAAAGCTCTAGATTTGTCACTAGGTCCCTTTTTTTGGCAAAAAAAAATTGTTGAAACAGTCAGAAAGTTCACAGCATCTAGAGGCAACATGGCTTTTTCCGCTACACTCTTTCCTTTACGTTTTTCTTGGTGGCCGGCTTTAGAACCAGGTAAGTCAGGAGAAAGGTTATGTAAGCTGGGGGAAAGCAGATATAAATGTTTAAAGAGCATAATAACAGCACACTTTCTGACAGTTTTTTACTCTCTTGTAGACCCAAATAGTATCAGAAATAGCTGTATAGTTCCAGAGAGAATTTACATCTGAAAGTTGAAGTATCTGTTTGAGAAAGTCATCGAAAATGCTAGATGTGACAAAAAGATCTCATGGAAGCAGAGTTACTGTTTTTCTATTATCCTTTGGATATTGGTGTACACGTTAAAAGTTTAGGACAGGGCTTATGTTACAGTCCTTTCAGTCAGCAGTAGAAATGAATCAACTCCGTCAATGTTCTGTGCTGTGGATGTTCATCACTGTGGGATGAGGCTACATTCAGTCTCCATAACAGGTAGCTGCTTTCCACTCATTCTTACCTGTTGTCTGAACAGAGTGCAACATGAGTGTCAGCATAGATAAAAGAATAAAAGGTAGGCAGCAAAAAATCAAGACATCAAGAAATAAAGACCTTTACACAGCAGAAATGTAAAATCAGTGCAAGTATTTTGTGCATTAAAAATGTTTTTCAGAGTCACCTATTCTTAATACTGCCGTTCACACAAACAGCGCAATTTTTTCATAGCAAGCTTGATTTTTCAGATTTTTCTGATGAGAATAAACAGATCTAACCTATCAGACCAGTGCATTTTGCAACAAGTGCACCAGTACTAAATATACAAGTGGTAAAATAATACTATTTTGCCTCAGACACACAGCTAGACACGCCTCTGGACCAGTTGGCTCTCTGAAATTATTTTCCTGCCTCCTCAGATGTGGTCCCAACTCTGCCAACAAGAGTTCAAACTGCCCCACTGACATCCTGAAATATCTATGAAAGCGGCCATGATACAGCTTTAACTCCTGGATGAAACCATGAAAGTCTCCCTGCTCCCTGATCATGAGAATTGGATTAACCCAGAATCTTTCTACAATGATACTGCAGTTTCCAAAAGTAAATGTGAGTCACTCTACATCTGTCTCTGGGTTCTTTGCTCATCCTGTGACTGGCAGGGTGTACATGCTAAGCTATTTAGAATGAACAGCAGGATCATCATTGCTCACACTGCCACAGTTTAGCCTTGGTTACAGAGGTTTAGGTGCGTGGAAACCAAAACAGAAGGATGCCAGACACAAAAAAACATCTTTCCACCACTCCAGGAAGGACATTAGATACTGTTCCCGGTAAAGATATGGTTGAAAGGATTATGGTCTTCTGAGAATGTTTTAATGGGTTCAGTCAAAAATCCGGAATAAAAGGAAAACAGACATGATAAATAGCATGGCAAACCATAACAGTTGTAAAACCCAGACCAGGTGAGGGATTATCAGGCTTCAGTTACAGTTTTGTTCTTGTGTTACTTTCATCCTTCAGACATGACTTCAGCAGGCCCGGAGCAGTGTTTGTTCACTATGACAATCATCACTGCCATAAAGGGTTCAGTGACAAAAAGACCCCCCACTAATAAGACTCAAATTATTAACCTTGTTAAGATGCTGATATGGGGTGACAGAACGATTTAAAGTCATGAAGCTGTAGTGTATCACTGACACTCTCAAAAACACAGATTCAAACAGCCAGGGTTTCACATGTTTAAAAAAATGAAGAGGGTAGAAGTCAAGTCAAGTCAAAAGTTTGTGTTATATTTATTCACTTTTATTTCAACTCATTGTGAAATAATCTACAGCTAAAAGGTCATTCTTTGTGTGCAATATAGAAATAAGTGAAGATAATGTTGCTTGAGATGACAGCAACCTTTTATATTACTGAAAATGCAATTAAAGCTCCTCCAATAAGAATTAATCAGTGTAAATGCTTCGTTAGGAACGACAGTTTTGTGTAACAGCATATGTTGTTTGATTTTGTTAAAGGCTAATCATATAAACAGTGATTTCCCCACGTTTTTATATAATATTAATTCTAGTAAGGAAGAAAGAAGTACAGTCATATGAAAAAGAAACTTTTCACATGACTCTGTGCAGTACAGAAAAACTAAGTACAGCCCATGATTTAATAGCTTGCAGAACCACCTTTAGCAGCAATAACTTGAAGTAATCATTTTCAGTATGACTTTATCAGTCTCTCACATCGTTGTGGTAGAAATTTTGGCCCGCTCTTATTTTCAACGTTGCTTCAGTTCTTTGAGGATTGCATTTTTTTATGTACAACTCTCTAAAGCAGCGGTGGTGAACTCCATGCCTCAAGGGCCGGTGTCCTGCAGCTTTAGGTATCACCCTGGGTCAGCACACCTGAATCAAATGACTCATTACCAGGCCTCTGTTCATTACCAGGCCTCTGGAGAACTTCAAAAGATGTTGAGGAGGTCACTTAGCCATTTAAATCAGTTGTGTTGGATCAAGAACACATCTAAAACCTGCAGGACACTGGCCCTTGAGGCCTGGAGTCCCCCACCCCTGCTCTAAGGTCTTGTTGCATGACCCATTTTGACCAGTCTTGAGTTGTTGGACGATAGCCTCACATTTGACTCTAGAATACTTTGGTCCATGTTCTTTTTAGAGAGAAGAGACTTGGCAACTCTCATAAACAAGCCATACCTGTTCAGGCTTTTCCAATTGTACTCTGATAAATTTTTACATTAACTTACTGAGGCCTGTAGAGTCTAAGATGTAGCCCTTCAAATTATAGACATAGACACACTGAGAGTTATGATGTCTGTCATGCAGGCCTATTTTATTTGATAAATTTGTGAAAGAAGGAGACAGAGCGTTAGATGTTCTTTAGGCATTTCCTATCAAGATTATGGTAAACATACGACTGTAGATGTGTGAGATTAAAAAAAAAAGATTTTCTGTGATTCTATTAAACCTGCTGACACTCTGCCCCTACCACTCCCCAAAAATCCACCCACTTGTTGTGACAAGCTGTGAACTGCAGGAATCAGGCATTAAGATAAGATAAGATATTTTGACAGCACATGATCGCTTATTTGGACTCCTTCTCTCTCTTTCTGTCTGTTTAGATTTGGCTTGTACTCCATTTTCAGCAGTTTATATAAGCAATGCATATGTATATGTAAGGATTATATTCTGATGTCATGTTAGAAAAGCGATCTTTCTATAAAACCTTTAAGGAAATTTATTTTTAAATAGATATGTTCATGTTTTCTATATTTGGCATTCTCATTTTTATGTCACAAATGACATAAATAGCTTAAATATTGTAAAAATCTTCACATTTAATGCAACCTGAGCAAAAATGTGCTGAAGAAATGAATCCTGCACTCACCATACAGACCATACACACCATTAGAGGACTACCTCGAGTTACTGTATATCTTGAAACTCTTAAACTTTGATGCAAATAGCCCCTAGCCCTTATGATGATGAATAGCTATTTAATCTATAAAGCAGCCAGCTGTCACGTCACGCTGGATGACTGTGTACAAAGATGGCAAAGTTGCATAAGTCCAACTTCTCAAACACTGGCCAATTTTAGGTCTGGGCCTGGATTTGACTAATTGGATCATGACTCACTCAAGCTTACATAATGCCAGACAGACAACTGACAAAGACAACCAGACAAAGAGTTTTTAAGAAGGTAGAGCTATACAAGCGTCTGCTTTGTTCCAGCCACAATGAAGTGTATAAATCTCAGCGATCTGAAGTCTGAGCATTTGAGACGTCATCTGTATGGTTTTCTAAAAATGTGAATCTGGGACTACTCCCCTTTTTCTTTATATCTGTATCTCATTTTGACACATATTTTAAACATTTTTCTATAAGGAATAATATTGTCATCAAGGTAAAGACCCTTCAATATTCTGGAGAAAACTGCAACAATCAAGCAACCCACTACGAGCAAGCACTTTGCAACAGTGGGAAGGAAGAACTCCCTTTTAACAGCAGAACCAGACTCCTCTGTTGTGACAAATGGCTAACAGTTTGTTTGACGTTCTGTAAACAGAGGCACAGGCGCTTTTTTCAGGTGCTTTTTTTCATCTTCCACTAAGCAGTTGTACACATATTGCTGTGATATCACTAGAAAATAGACCCCACACCAAAAAAGGATTTTGAAAACTGATACCAATATTTTGTCATTTAAAAAACAGATATTCCAACGTATTGGCTAATATTTTTAATTTTCTTTCACACAAAACATAAACCAATTTCCCTTCACTTTTGTTATATGTAGTTATTTCTTTCCACGTTTATGCTCTGCTGAGCTCTGCCCAGATAAGCTGGCCGTGTAGCTACGTCAGCTGTTCAGTGTCAACACTCATAACATTTTTAAGACTGTTATAAATGATGATAACTGAGTATTTTTCTCGATCTTGTGCTCTAGTTTATTTTAGTCTTATTTTCTATAAGAGCTGTGCATGGCAACTACAGAAGGGTTATGTTTATGGAAAGTTACACTATATGGATATGTTATGAAAAGCACGGTCCAGGTCGCAGAAACAAAAAATGGCCATTACTTGCAGTGTGTGATTTGGTGTGATTTAAACTCCATTACTGACAATGTGTTTTCCTCACATCCATCTGCATGCATATTTTCTTCTACAGGGTTCGCTAATTTTGCATAAATCATGAAGGAATCATCCCACATGTACATAATTCCTTGGGCAAAGAGTGAGGATTTGCCAAATAACCAAGTTTTGAAGTATGAGGATGATAAGTTTCTTGCCCACAGCGGTATTATGTTATAACAGTGGGCTTTCAGAGGAGTCATCATGAGTGTCATGAGTATCATATTATTGAGAGTGTCTGCGAAAAGCACACTTACTAACTCATGTCAGGACCAAGATTTGAAACATGGTGGTCTACACGTTAACATCAGCAGTTCTGCAAACCATGTCCACCCATTCACAATCACCAGATGCCTCAGGGTGTCGATGCAATACATTCACCTGCTATGTGGAGCAACTCTAGGTCCATGTCTTTCCTAAAAACAGTTTGGCACATGGAGAGGAACGATATCAAGCTGCAAACTCTGCAACAGTTATGATACACAAAAAGGTGTGTTAATTTCCTCAGTGTGTAATATATCATTAATTCTATATCAATTTAGTCTTTGACAGAAATTGAGGTATATAAGTGGTAGACACAATATACACTCAGTTCACTCCAGACTTAGAGGATAAAACTGCAAAGATTACTGTAGCATTTTGTCCATAAAGTGCCTCACGACCATGTTTTTCCCCTGTGTGCAAAAATAATACAAGCATACATTTTCAGGAGATATGTGAAAGATTCATTAAGCTTCACTCCCATCACCAGCTTTTCTTATTAAATTCAGACCAAACCGAATTTATCAAAGAAAGTGCTGCATCCTCGTGAGTGAAGGATTTGCAAACATTGGTCCGAGGTGTTTGTGCAGAAGCCAGTACTGACTGACAGCTGATATCACAGAGTGCTCGAGGCTCTGCCAAGTAGCTAAATGAGCAATTGGACATCTGGCAGGAAGCCTAAGGACTCTAAACTTGCACCCTCTCCATCTCTCTTACTCTACCTCTTCATGTCTTTTCACCCTCTTCATCTAGTCTCTCTCAGATTTCTTTGAAGCAGAGACCAATCTACTTTTTTTTTCTTTCTGTGAGCAGTGTTTAGCCATGAGATGTTTCATGCTCACTCCAATGAGCACTGTAAATCACAAAATAATAAAGCACAGAGGGGTCTTGGTCAGCTGGTTTCAAATTTTGTCACTATGGTGAATCATTTCAGTTTCTATAAGCACTGAACTAACCCACTCTATAAACTGAAATGCCACCAACCCATCCAGACTCACAGATGGATAAGATACTCCTTAAATACATTTTTCAATAAGTCAGTTTAAAAAAACAAATATCAGTCTTTGTGCTTTTTTTCTCTCATGAAGCTGTGGCGTGCAATATAATGTGTCACGTTGTTTTATCAGAATTAATAACCTTACAGCACAACTGGCTCCAACAAACTAAACAGGACTTGAAAAACGTGCAATCTCATTCCAAAAGTGTCACGAAGCTGTGTGATTAATGTCTCAGATTTACAGGTTAGAGGATAAATTGGTTGTTTATAAACTAAAGAAGACACTTTTAGCAATGGCATTTACAACTACATACTGCATGTTATAATTTAGTCAGTGACAGGGATCAGATGATAATTGCTTTGTTTTGGAAAGCACATTTGTCAGGTGGCTGGGTCTGTGACCCAGCATTTAGAGTTTATTTTGTATTGTTGTTTTCTTATGTTAAGATATCTCTTTTGCTCATAGTTATCATAGTCTAGTTTTTTTCCCAGTTTAGGTTTTAGTTTTAGTTTTCACCCAGTTCACTGTGTTTTGTTTTGTACTCGTGTTTTTCAGCCTAATAAACGGCTCGCCTTTTGTTAAAGTTCAGTTCTGTCTCTTCCGTGTCTGCATTTGGGTCCACACCACAAACACACCGGCTGCATAACTGTGACAACACTGATGGTTAAAAAAAAGAAAAGAAAAGAAAAGAGAAGATTAGAGCTTAGAAGATAAGAGGACATACACTTAATGTCAGTGAATTTAACAGCAGGTACAACAGAAAAGGCCGGCCAAAGACAGAGAACAGTTACTGAGGTTCATGATGAGAGACCACAACACATTCAGACTTCTTAAATTTGATCTGATGGATTTTTTTGGTTGTTTTTCACTGCTGCAAAAGTGGCAGTCACAAAGTTTTTGCTTGGAAAGCATTTCTGGCAAAAGAGACATATACAAGTATATTTTCTCACCTTTTATTAAAGGGAATGTGGACATTTCCTCAGGAAACCTTTAAATATATTTATTTGTTGTTCTGATATCTGCTTGTTTTAAAAGAAATAGCTAAGCACTGTTTGCTTTTAGCATGAAATGATGTTTCTCAGTAAAAGGACCCCAAATGCAGGACTTGAAACTCATAAACAATAAACATATGAGGAACACAAAGAACCACGATGGATGTAGTTATTATATACAGTGAAAGGAATATATTTTTAAGTTAAGCTGGCACAGAGACCTGATATGTAAGACAGTGGTCACCTGGTTTCATGACCCAAAAGGATGGAAAGAAATATCTCCCAGCATGTTTGTTCAAATTGCCTTACGTCGCTTGTTAAAGAGTTCCTGATTTTTTCCCATTTTTATTTCATTATTGATGTGATAATTTTCAGTTTTCATAATTTGTTTTGTTTTTAGATGATATGAGAATGAACGGGTTTCCAATTAGTCACAGACTTGCTTCTAATGCTCTCTCCAAATGTGAAATTATTTCAGTGATCAGCTAAATAAAACGCTGGGGAATTTTGGACCGCCAAATGAAATACAAAGAGCTTGTTGTATTCCCAACTTCAGAGATAAAATTCCAGTTCACCCTTCCAGGCTTTAGCTATTGGGCACCTAGTGGTGCTTTCTACCAAGCCTACGCCAGAGGAAGAGGAAGCAAAGTGTTTTTCATTCTTTGGAATTTAGATTTGTTTGTTTGACCTTCACATGCACCGGACCAGGATGCAATGAAGTGGTAGAGAAATGGTAGTGAAAAAAAATCAAGATCATTAAGTGCAAACAGCAGAAAGATAACACAGAAAATGCTGAAGGTTTAAACAAGAAGACAAAGAGGGAATTTTGTGCCAACACAGAGGTGGCATTGGATTTCTGACCCATATTTGAATGCACAGACACCCATGGTTGCCTCTTTCTTAGTAGTTCTATAGAAGATAATGCTTCACCCAATACAGTCCATCGCAGAAATATAAGAACACTTTAAGCTTCCCAGAAATCATTGCAGCATCATTCTTCTCCAGCATGCAATTGTCAGTTAGTTTTGCACACGTGTGGAAGATGCTGTTGGGTCCAGAAACAGACATGCCCACAAGACTCCGGACTTATCTGTTATTTTCAAATCAATGCAAAAGCTCATTTTGGACATGAGATGAACTCCTGATTGTGCACGAATGCAAGACAGAGATAGTCTGACAAGCAAAACTCAAGCCCTCCCAGTAGATACACATTCCTCTGAGGTGATCGAGCCGATGTCTGTCCTCTGTGAGTGTGTGTGGAAGGGAGGCGGATGTAGGAGTCAAGAAAGCATTCATCCATTCAGTTGAGTAAGTATGCTGCAATCAGATGTGTACAAGTGAAAGCAGAACTGTAGAAGTGAACAAGCAGAAAAAGCTCTTTATTCCAACAATACTCAACAGTCTACCATCGATTACCCTTTGTGGACTGCAGGCAGACAGATTTCAGACAGATTTCACACAATCTTTATGTGCATATAGGCCTGTGCATTTACTAAAGTCTTTTTGGGGTCTGGGTGATTTTTTTTTTCCTTGCAAGAAAAGGCAAACGCACAGGTGATATATCTAAAGAATTTGTTTTCATCCCAGTCACCATTATCACAAATCTCCTCACAAATACTAGATAATCCCGCTGCTTCGGGCACAGCACGCTCTAAACCACAGCAACTCAGCTGCCAAGTCTGCGGTTAGTGTCAAAATGCTGCAGCTGAAAGATTTCACCCAGAACATCTCTATGAGTGGGTTCAATTCAGAACTCATCTAAGAAAAGGAATTTAATCCCACTGCATAGGTGCATGTGCAGGGCAAACTGGGACCCAGATGAGATATATGCTATTGTCGATGGGAAGTATTCTTTATAGAATTACATAAGTCAGCTTCTTACATAATTGTGAGCACTAAAAGAGCTTGACATTGTACTATTGAGCAACAATTAGTATAGTAAGTATTCAGTACTTACCATGTGACTATGTAGCATTTCATGGATTAGCAAGTCTGATTGTTCACATTTCTATAGTAGCTTCATTTCCTTTTCTTGTTTTGCGTTTGTAGTGCTAGACACCAAATGGTAGACATGTAAACATCGACTTAGTTTTCAAGGCTAGGAGGCAGATACTTATCATGGTAGAGAGGCTTTTTGCTATATGAATGCCATTGCAAGAAAGCGTTTGGTCCTGGTCAGACTGCAGGTTGCTGCCATTGAAGTCTTCTCTGTAGAATAGGGCATGGAAGGAAATGTTTCAGGATGCAACAACATGTTTCTTCCTGTTAAAGGGGAGTTTTTCCTTCCCACTGTCGTCAAGTGCTCGCTGATCGGGGGTTGTCTGATTGTTGGGGTTTTCTCGGTCTTATTTATGTTTTACCATACAATATTAAGCACCTTGCGGTTATGATTTGGCAATATATAAATAAAACTGAATTCTACTCAGTTGAAGACGTTTGCTAGAATTTACATACATACTGGTTTATATCAAGGATTATGTCCCAGTTATTATACAACACCGTTTAAATGTTTCAACATAAAAAGAACTCGACAGGTGGACAAGAAACCTGAGGCACCATCCCCCCCAACCCTCATTATGTAAGTGGCTTCTTCCTTCATGACTGGCACACTACCCATGACGCTGTTGATATAGTGATGACTGAACCAGATAGGTGGTAAGACATACCACAAATCTTATCAGCATGTGACTGGTTTTTGTAGAACTGCAAAGTCAGTGATATTCTTGGAAATAAATGAGGTTGGGCACAGTTCATATTGAGCTACACTGAGCATTTTTATAGAAATGGAGACTAATCTTACATTCATATCTTGACTTGTAACAGAATGCAAGCACTGACATTGCCAAGTTTCATTTTTCTTACGTTGACATGCCTACAAGCAAAATGTGCACGCACAAACAACAAAATTATAAGTTACATATCAGCTCAACCCTCAAGTTGTTTCTAACTCCAGGATATTTTGTTGCGCAAACTGAGAGTTGAATTTAATTGTTCTCAGGAGAACTTCATACCATGGAAATGTAGGTCCTTAATCATGCAGTGACATCCAAGATGTGCCCAGGATCTATACAACCAATCAGTGATTGGTCGTTGGCTTTTACAAGTTCTGGCCCCACAGCAGATCAGTCCTGATGTCAAAATTCAAGTACGTTATAAAAGTGGCTTCTAGGAAGTTGAGCTGAGGCCTCCATCCTGAATTTGTTCTGCTGTGTGGTTTCAGGTGATGATAAGATACAGGACAGATGCTGTTAGCAAAGCTCAAGGCTTCGATATTTGATTTGTACCATTTCATTTTCCTGTCATTTTGGGGGAAATGTGCGCTTCTTATCTCATCTGAGTTTTACTGCTCTTGAGTTTTCTACAGCCAGAACAAAACAAGGTGGAAAGACAAATGAAATGAGAGAGAATCAGCATTTCTAAATCAAATCAAATCACTTTTATTGTCACATCACATGTGCAGGTACACTGGTACAGCACATGCGAGTGAAATTCTTGTGTGCAAGTTTCACAAGCAACAGAGGTGTGCAAAATACAAGGAACAGGAACAAAGCAAAATATAAGAATGGGAATCTGAGAATTATATGAATAGATATATGTACAATATAAGAGTGTATGTGCATTACTGAATGTGTATACTAAATATGTATATCTGTGTGTGTGTGTGTGTGTGTGTGTGTATATATATATATATATATATATATTTTAAAAATTAAATAAAATAGAATAAACAAAAAAAAAAATATACAGAGGTTGGCAGT
>VUQG01015435.1:5710-18805 GCA_015106755.1 Etia nguti
ATTGACATTGTTAAATAAATAAAAAAAAAAAAAAAAAAAAAAAAAAAAAAAGAAAAAAAAAAAAAAAAAAAAAAAAAAAAAAAAAAAGACAGAAATGTTGGCTTCCAAATGCTCCTCACCTCTGTAAAGACCCACTCCTGTTCAGGGGCCACACTGGTACCTTTGCCCTTAAGCTGGCACAGCTCAATCTTCACCGGGTCTGATCGCACCGAAGCATGAAGACACAGCTGTTTTCCAATGTTATGACGCAGCTCCTTATGAGATGTATACTCAAAGTACTAAAGGACACAATCATCCAATTAGAACTCAAATGCTGAAAAGCATAATCAAATCATCTTCAACATACTGCATCAGTTACTTTACCTGGTTGCCTCCCATGTTGTGACAATGATACATGATGACAGGTTTACCCCCCTGGTTGTTCTCTCCAACATCCAGGCACATATTAGATCCTGAGTTTTTAATCTGGAGTAAACATGGACACAATAATTAAATACTGCCACAGGTACACATCACATGTTGTGCATTAGATGTTCACTATTCACAAAACTGACTCACAGATCCAAATTTTTCTGGCTTTAAGTCTGGAATAAAGATCTCTGGGTAGACTGTATTTAGGTACCAGCTGAAGTTCTTGCACTGAAGCCTCTCTCTCAGATTCAGGCGATCAGAGATGTCTCCATACTTATGCTGTACAGTCAAAGGGGTGTTATTTTAAACAACAAAACAAAAACAAACAAACAAAAAAACACTAATAAACTTATGAGTGTAAAATCATATCAACTTGAGTTTGAATTCCAGCCAAAATGTGTCAGAAGAAGGGTGATAAATTACTCTTAAAGCTGACCTCACTGGCCATAATTGCTGCATTTTTGTTACGCCGATAGAAGATCTTCTTGTAGTCATCCATCCAGACTTCAGCTAGGCGCACCTGGTTGCGGGTGATTACCTCAGTGCCCTTGGGGAAGGTGTGGGGGCTCTTGGTACGGAAGACGTGGCCCACCACAGAACAAGGGATGATCTCTAGCTGACCTCCACACTGCCACACCTGAATCAGAAATGACACTCAAACTCAGTAACAGGAGACTTGTGACATAAAGTGGATCTGTGAAAGCAGAGATTAGATAAAGAGGTCTGACCCTGAATGACATTTCCACATTTTCACCACCCCAAATCTCCATCTGGTCATCGTATGTTCCGATGTGTTCAAAGTACTTCTTTGAGATTGCGAAGAGACCTCCAGCAAAAGTGGGCGTTCTGTTCATAGTCAGACAGAAAACCAATCAGGCATTTTATAAAGTTCATGAAGTGGAATGTGACACCAACAGGACTGTTCTTACTTTACAGGGTAGGTTTCATCCTTGCGTAGCCTCTTTGCATCCTCGGGGATGGCTTCCCAGCCAAAAGTCAGGCTCCAGTCAAAGTTACCTCTGTTATAGGCGCGGTTGGTGGCCACAGGCTTATGGAACTGAAAGCTGTTGAGGTCAATGCTGCTGATTTCTGGACTAACCACAGCAGTGGGTTCCTCAACAATTCGACCCAGTAAGGGCTCAAGCCAACCATGGAAACACTCGCCTAAACGGGGAAATACGGACAGTGATGGCTTCATATTTCTTCTTAATATCAACTACAAAAATAATACCATATTCAGTGTAACATATAGACCAGGGATGTCAAACATAAGGCCCAGGGGCCAGAATCCAGACACTTGAGCAGTTTTGGAAAATATAAATGAAGGCATAGAATTTTGTGACTTTTAACTGTATTTTTATGGGTTTTACAGCTTTGTGCTGACAAAGAGCCATTCATGCTACAGCAAAGTAAGTGAATAATAAATAATTTTTTTAATTTCTTCTGTAATTTTACACACTTATCATGAAGAAAAACCAAGATTTGCTGTTGAAATTGCACTTCTTTATCTTATTATAAGATATTTCAGGACTAAATGTGAAGTTAAACAACTTTACACTGATACAAAGTGGAATTTCATTTGTCTGGCCCACTCAAGATCAAAGTGGGCTCCATTTGACCCTCCATGTAAAATGAGTTTGACCTGATATAGACAGTAACGACAGCCAATAGCTTGGTTTAGATGTATGCTGGCATTATATTTAGCTGAATTTTTTTTTATTCTGTGTGAAAATATTTCAATGTTGATGCAAAATACGTATTAAATCATAAATGCACAGAGCAAAGTAATTAAGTATCTTGTATGAAAAAGCTGAACTGTATCCAAAGGTGATTCAGTTAAGCAGATAAAGAGTTTAAAAGTTACTACATAAAAAGAGCGTTAAACAAAAGAGATCGCTTCAACAAGTTGAATTGATTATGTGCGCCAAATGAGGCAGTCACTAAAAGTAGAGGTGCAGGTTTTGACTACATCCATTTCTTCACTGCTACATTAAAACCACTCCGTTTCTGGTGTCCTGCCCTTAAACTATGTGGGTTTTAATACATTCATAAGCAGCGCATAAAACCAACACTTTTATTTAGTAGTACACATAAGATGAAGTATTCATGTATTACAAAATATGGACAAGTGAAAATTGTGTGTGCATATGTATAAGTTTACTGCTGTAGTCAACACTGTTGTATTAGAGTACTGGAGTATTAGATTATTTACAGTATTAGATTATCTGCAGCAGCTGAAAAAGCACGTACATTTTTACTTTAACTCTTAGCCGCCCACCCCTCCAACTCTGAAATGCCTCAGTAAATAACCTGGGATGATTAAAATGGAAACTTTGACTTGTGTATTGTTAGCATGTGCATTTTCTCACAGTGTGCATCAAGGAAGGTGAGAACTTCAGCTTGCGCAATACTGGCACCAAGAAGCCTGGCTGTGATGAGGCCCTTCCTCTCTGGCTGCCTCACCACATGGACAATCTTCAGCTGACGTATATACTCCTCCAGCCTGCTCTTCAAATGCTCTGCAGTGATACAACATAATCATGTCAGTCCTTTCTTTATGTAAAACAAAAGTTGTCTTTAGGCAAGCTGCAGTGGCTCCAACTTTGCTGGAATAAAAGTTACACTTTGTAATCAATGCAGTTAGTGTGACAGACATTAAACTTAAAACCAAGAGCATTTAGTGAAATGACATGAAAAAGTTAATCATCCATAAAGTTTGTACCCTTAAGAGCACTGAAAAAAGAAATACAAATGAACTGTAAACACTGCTCGTAAAACTAGGTTACATTTCCTCTGCAGAAGCCTTCTTGACCACAGTGAACACCACATTTCTTACAAGTTTCAGTCTGAATCCTCCAACTTCACACCATGAGCATTATGAAAGCTATCTGTTAGTCAAATGAGAACCTCACATACATTAGGAAAGGCATTTGAGGGTGCCAACATGATATGAGTGAAAACTGCTGCAAAAAAGGAAAGAAAAAAAAAAAAATTTTAAGCTCATTTAATATGGCACCATATACTATTAATGAACAACAGGATGCTTGAGGTTTTTGATGACATGCGTAGCAGTGGGCTCATTATTTTAGTGCGATTGCAATCTTTTAGCTACAACATTGTAGTAAATCTGACCTACAAATAAAAAGGCATTCCAATGACTGTACAGCTTGGATTCTAACTAGAGAGCAAACCATAACAATAGGGGCTTTCTATGAAACAAATGGCATGTCAGTAGATTAAAAAAAAAGTAAAAATGGTGAAGAAATGCTGATGCACAATGTTTGCCATTTCCAAAAGTGAGTAGTCAGCTTTGGCAAACACCGTGCAAGCAAAGTCATAGCACCTGACATGCTGGATTGTAAAACACTTCCCATTTTGGAAAGCAGCGAACAGAATATTAAAAACAGGTCTCTTATCACAACTGTTCTGCCTGCTTTCACTGAGTTGGAGGTGCTCTTTCTATCACCCTGCAGCTCATATTCACTGTAGCAAACCTTCTGGGCATATCCTTGGTAAAAACCCACAGGGTCATTCTCATATATGACAATGCAGACCATTGTTTGCATGCTCTAAATGCAAGTCTCTTCACTTATCTGTAAAGCACTACTTGCTTGCATTTGTATGAGCAAGCTGCTAAAATCCCAAGTGAACACTATTCTAGTTTATCTTATCAAAGCTGATAAAGTGACTGAATTATTGCCCTAAAAATCCTGAAGGTCAGTTTTATTAAGTTGACAGATTTTCAACATTTATCCCAGTTATTGCTCGACAGCTATTCCACGGTTATAACATATACATTAAAAAAAAAAAAACACATGCCAGTGATTTTCTTTCACATTAAATTAACTATTCATGATTACAGGTATATCATGTAAGAAGTATTACTTTCTACAGGTGGCAAAGTGGGGCAGTGGTTAGCACCATCATCTCACAGCAAAAAGGTTCTGGGTTCAAATCTAATGACCATCTAATGGTCAAGGGCTACCCCAGTTTCATCCTACAGTCCAAAGACATGCCGTTAGGTTAATTAGTAACTCAAAAGTGGCCACAAGTATAAATGTAAGCGTCAATGATTGATTGTCAGCTAGCACTGCAACAGACTGGGAGCCTATCCAGAAAAAAAAAAAAAAAAAACTTTATTCCTCGCTTACTAGCAATAAAACTTTACTCCAACCATGCTGTATTGTCACACACCACTGAACAGAGGCTTCTTGTAAGCGAGTTCTCCACATCACATATGCAAAGACATTAGAGTACATGTTTTTTAACCCTTACCTGCAGTACTGGCATCATCTACCAAAATGATCTCTTTTAGTAGGATAGCAGGAGATGTGTGCAGGACGCTGAACACCGTCCTGAGGAGGGTGGACCAAGCCTCATTGTGGAACACTATAATAACACTGGTGGTAGGCAGAGAAGGACAGCGACGAAACTTCCTCTCTACGCACCTGTGGTGGTGAGCCACGTCAAAATGCAGAGAGAAATGACAAATAGGTGAGAGTGAGAGGCTATCATGGTGGCAGTCTTACAAAGTGACACAGAAGAGAATATTCAAGGTTTGCTCACTGATACTTTACATAGCTCAATATGCAGCACCTTTAACAACCAGCTCACAATAAAAGTCACTCGGCGGATAAATCTCCGGCCTACCGGGATGTACAAATATTACATTACACAAACAGAGCGGATTCAAGTATTTACAACAGATTACGTGCCATTGTATTAACCAGGATACTGCATTCTGTGCATACTATATTTAGAAGTGGTTACAGTAAGAGTAGTCTATCAACTAAGTGTTTTTTCCCAGGGAAAATGGGAACACATTATGCAAACAGATGTAAATAATTCACCTCTGTGAGTATGACCCCAGCTGTGATGCAGCACATTATCTGGCCTGTGTACATAGAAACATACTTGCTGGCAAAACATGCTATGTACGTAATAAATCTGATAACATGCTCTTACTCAGGAGGCCTGGTGTCATCCCCAAGACTGCGGCTGAGCGAGATATGGTCACTGGCAAACTGGTTGAAACAATGCCGCGTCATTCCCTCCTCCTTCTCCTTCTCCTCCTCTGGGGTCATGCTGTCTTTTTGAAACGCTCTCCCATCAGCCCCTGGAGCTTGGGAGTCCTGCGGTGGTCTCTCCAAGTGAGGTTTGAGCTCAGCCTCAGTGTAAAATCCACTGGGGCACTTTGTGTCCTCCGTAGACTGCTCTTTTACTGGTGGTGGCTGAGGAGCACCGATCTGGAAACCAATATTGTTGACAGCTTCTCGGACCATCACCATTACCTTGTCCTTCTGTACCACCAGATCCTGTAACCAGGGGTCCCCAGCTGAAGAGCCAACATCCCTCTGGAGAACTACCAAGACCACCATGAAGAGGGTCCCCCCAAGGAGCACCAGTTTAAGGGGGGAAATACGCCGGCGTATAAAAAGACGCATGCTCTTAGCGCTGTTAAACAAAAAAAAAAAAGCAAAAGAGTGGAAGAGTTTGGTTGTCTTCAACCTAACTTTGAAATACAATCCAGTCAACCCACGCTCTTCTGTAACCCTTACCTTTTTTAGCTGCTAAACAGTCACCAAGCTATTTTTACAGTAAATACAAAAATGAAAAGCATGGCAACAATCCCATAAACCGGTTTGTGCCTCTACAAGCGTCAACGGTCATTGCAGTGGGTAATCTAGCCAACCATGCTCCTCCTCCTCTGTCTCTTTAGGAAACAGTCCCACAGGGCGGGTAGGTAGAACAGGGAAGAGGTGAGCGAGAACAAACACACCACACCTCTTTGTATACACCTGAATTCACCTGTTCCGGCCACAATCCTCCAGGAGCCACGTGGCAGCAGGTGAGCCGTGACCCTGCAGGTCCCATTCCAGTTGATACGTGACGCACAATGCATTCCCTCAAGACATCCACACCCAAAGACACCTCATCAGTAATGATTATCTGTCACTTGATTCAGGAAGTAGTTTTTTGCTACGTGGAGCATGACAGGAGTATAACTTCACCCAGCCTTAGGGGGCTGTTTCCTGCTATGAGACCTGAAAAATGATATCATTGCAATGTAGGACATCCACGTCCTGACAACTGTTAAGTAAGAGACCCATCACTCTCACTTGGTCATAATTAATTCACTTTACAAGCCAGCTGACTTTCTAACTGGCTCAACAGGACACCCAATATGGAGTTCAACAGGGGAAAATGAAGAACAAACCTTTCATTCATTCACTCATAAGTCTCATAAGTAAATACTGTGTAGAATTTACCTATCTACCTTATCAGGAAGGCAAAACTTCAGCGGCAAATTAATCTTTTACATCTTTAAAAATATCGTAGCGGATTTAGACTGTGGTCAGTAAGATGCTGAGAGTGCAGACAAAACGCAGACAGTGGGCCTTCAGCGAAACGCGCTCACAGTAAAAATGAAAGAGGAAGAGTTGGTTGCATATGTCCTGGTTTAAGGATCAAGTGGGGCCACTCAAAGCTTTAAATATAGCACGAAAAATACGCGTCCTGAATAGTTTGAGATAAACTAGAAATGGCTTATTGTGTCCCGTGATGCCAATCTGGCAATTAAGGTCACAAATGACACAAACGGCTCGCTACTAATAGGTGGGGTTTCTACGCTTTAAGTACCGCTACTTACCTCAAACCGACAAACAACCGTCATCTGCACCTGGTCCCTCAGGCTCGATATTCCTTTATTGGTGTGTGAAGTTCTCACACGACGCGTTTTAGGGGTTTTTTGTTTTGTTTTGTTTCAAGTTCCTTTAAAGTTGCCAAACAGGAGTTCAGCGTTAACCGGTCTCCCGGCTTGTGCTTTCACTCGAACAGGTGCCATTTGTTGAAATAATTAGTTAAAGTGAGTCCCCTGCTGGCGGCGCGAGTCTTGAACTTGCACTTATTTCCGTGCGTCACATCTCACGCGCCAATTTTGTGACTAGGGCACGAGGACCTCTCTCGGAACATACAAAATACCACAAAAATAAGAGCCGCAATTTAAAGAAAAATAAAATAAAATAAAGCGTTTCTTTTCCCCCACAAAGAGCCTCACTCGGGCTGCCAGCAGTTGAGTTAGGCCACTCTTACTCGCAGTGAATACACATTCGTGCTTTTTTCATCAGGGATTAGGAGGAATTTATGTCACTTAATTAATGTTCAGCATAGAGTGCTGTAAGTGGCATCGCTATTACCTTAACAGAAATTCATTATTTATGTGCACGCAATTAAATACTCTCTCCTGTATCACCCTCTTGAAACTGTAGACTGATTTATTCAGAAAACGAGAAGGAAGCATCTCTCGGGTTACTGTCATAGGGAGAAATCTTGATTGCAGTCTGCTGATTGACACGATCTCTAAATTAAAGCACCTCTGTCTGGACTGAAGCTGGATTGTGAAATTAATTAAGTCTTTATTATTATTATTACTGTGAAAGGTGGGGAAATTGTGCAATAGCATAGATTAAAACTGCAATCCAAATAAACACAATAAACAAATGTAAATAATAATAATAAAAACCCCAAAACAGACATTTGTTGACTTCTTAACCAAGGGGAATTTAATCAGACCAATAAATGCACTAATGCAGTACTCTCAGACTGCCATTTTTTTTTTTTTTTTTTTTAAAGTAAAACGCAACATTGTTTAGTTAACCTTTCATATTGAAGCCAGAGAGGGACGAGCAAAAGTGAAGATCTTTTCTGCAGCCCATGAAGGCAGCATTTCTGGACAGAAAAGTGAGCATATCAGTCAAGTGTGAACCTTGTTTAAAATGTCAAAACACTCCTTGCAGTTAAATCAATCTGACCACCAGTACAGTAATCTAGCTCCTTCTGTAGTACCAAAGGCTTGGAAAAGAGTAGCTTTCTTCAGTAGCTTCAGACAGAAATACTCATTGATACATACATTCATATAACTTATGAAGCCTATGTGTGCCAAATACAAAATCGGGTCAAATACTGTTGTGTAAAGTATATACTAGTCCATGAAGAATGTGGACCTTGGAACTGCATAATCTCAAGGCAATACAGAGCAGACAGAAAATTTCTGCATACACTTAATCCTGAAGTGGTCAGGAAACTGGTTCACAATCCAAAAACATACATCATGTAGGCTTTCAGTTGGAATGAAATCAGTCAAAATCACAGTCCAGTAAAAGGCGTAGAAGACATAATTCTCTTCAAATTATCATTTTAACACACGCACGCTCACACATACACACACATACATACATACACACACACACACACACACACATAAATCAGGAATGGACACATAACTCCAAAGAATAATATAAAACATGCCTCGTAGCAACCAGTTTGGCAAGAAAGCATTGTTATACAGTATCTTAAAAACCTCACAGTGAAGAGTGACGGTATGCCCACTTATAGATAAAGAACAGCATTCAGTAACATGTGGTCACACCCACACACACCACACATGCATACAGCACATTGTCTCACACACACGCACACACACACTGGTATAAAACGTTTCATAACAGTTTAACAACCTCTCTTCATTTCCGTGACACTAATGCAATCGTGCTTCCTTCATGTCGTACTTCTTGTTTTTGGCTTGAACCAAAAAAAGAGAAAAAAAATTTTTTTCAGAGAGCAAAGTGTTCAAAGATTTAAGGGAACCACAAACAGCCGAGTATCCAGACTGTTAAACACTACAAACTGGAGGAAACAAATAAGGCCCTGATAAGAAACACAAAAATCCAAGACAGGGTTGTTGTGTTTGCTGTCTGCATATATGTGCATACGTGCACGTTCTCCTTCATTATAAAGTCCACAACAAAATTCGTTCGTGCCTGTCAATGACAGTGACATTACCGTGGCGTTTGCTAGCAAAAGGATGAATAAATTACTTAAGTTTACTGTACTTTTTGAGCAGATTCATTAGTGTGTGTCAAATGTCAAACACTTGTTCTTTGGTTATTTTCATCCATAGTGTTGTCCTTGCATATATTCTTTTATGAAAGTTTTGTTTTGTTTTGTTTTTTCCACAAAAAAATAAATAATTACTCCAGATGAAATACTTGTAGTATTGCTCATAAACACAAGCTTAGTCACTTCCGTCCTAAGGCAACTGGGCTTCATTATCCCTCGGGCAGCTTGGGGAGAAAAAAAAAACAACCTCCTAACACGAACACCCTCCATTTGTGGATCTGAGTACGTGGCAACATACAGTCTCGTCTCTGCTGGCCTTCTACTGTCCCCAGAGTGCTTGCACCACGCTTCAAGCTGACCACTCTCTGTCTCTCTTTGCAGTCATTGACGTATCAGTGCAGTGGGAGTCACTCTGCGGTCAAATGATCTCTCATTAACTACCTGGGGGGCCGCTGGTGAGGAAGTAAGTGGTCATCTCTCCCTTCCCCTTCACCTTGACAACACCTCGACATTCCAGCTGGTATCCATTGTTGGCCAACACGTGGTACAAGTCTGTAGTCACCTAAGAGATGACACAGATATTTGACACTCAGGATATGAGATATTCAACCATTCCTAAGAGTCAGTCCCAGTTTCTCCCTAAAGCATGATGACGGAGGCACAAGTTTTTAAATACGAGGGTTTTTTTTATAATCTTCAGCACTTATTAGTGTCTGAAAAAAAGTAGTTCAATTGATACAAGTTAAACCAAAAAGTCTTCAAAATGTTATCTGGGAAATGAAAACAATCAGTTCACCTCAGTGCATAGCAGAGAGGGCATTTTGATCTGCAGTAACACAAAGTGTGCAACAGATGGCAGCGCTGTTGTAATGAGAACCAATCTTTCAAGGAACTCTTTTGGCAGTACAGCTTTCGATGTTTCTCACAGATTTCAAAAAATCTACTCTGTATCTATAAATAAGATTTTTTGTTTTCCCAAAGCTAACATGTTGTGGCTTTCCACCACTGAAGGAGATAACGGAATTTAGCTCTCTATTCCTACCCAGAGGGACTTTAGGGCACAATTACTGCTAGAAAACAACACGGGACTCTTACTTCGGGAGGGCAGATGTCTGAGCCTAAAGTGAAGTAAAGTGAAGGACGGTGCACTGATTGAATGTGCAGCGTGTAGTATGTGTGGAAGCATCTGTAGCATGCTTCCACACAGAGCAAAGGTCTCTTTTAGATACTGTAAACAAGACTTTGAACTGTGCGCGAACAGCTTTTCTCAGCTAGAGCGAAGATGGCTAATGTGCGGACATAGTTTTGGGTGTAAATAAGCACTTTCATGTTGAAATAGCCACTGGCAACAATGTGTTGACTAATTTAACGAGTAACTGGATTGGTATTCTATGTTGGCTGACTAATCCAGCAATTACTAAAAGGACAAAACGTTTTCTTGTAAAAATAAAATTACAAACTGCTGCGGAGTTACTGAGTCACTGTTACCTGAATGTAGTCTGGCACGCCAGTGCTGTCCATCCTGCTGGCCACATTGACCGTGTTCCCCCAGATGTCATATTGGGGTTTCCTGGCTCCTATCACCCCTGCTACAACAGGCCCCATGTTCAACCCTAAGAAAAAAATGACATGGCTGTGAGACTTCATAACAGATAGAGGACTTTAACTAAATATTACTGCAGCGTCTACTTGAATGGATTACTGCTGATCTCCGTTGACTGACATCACAAAAGCTCATCCAAAGAAAACTTATCAGATTTCAAGAGCAATTTTCACTTTCCTTCGTGTTTACCTATCTTCATCTGGAAGTTGTTAAAGGAGTGCTCGTTGATGTATTTCATCTGCTCTCTAAGCCTCATGGCATAATCAGCCAAAGCCAGGATGTGTGAACGGCCCTCTTTATCGTAGGTGGAGTCATTGAGGCCAGAAGCTGCCATGTAGGTGGAGCCAATGGTTTTGATTTTTTCCAGCTGACGGAACCTCTCCTCACTGATAATCTAGGAAAGAACAGCAAAGGACAGGAAGAGGAAACAAAAGCAGCATAGCAACAGGTCAGCAGCAGTGGCAGAACAGCAGGCAGGCAGCCATGAAAGTGGTTATATCTAATGACCACACCTTGTCCAATAAATGTTTCCTAAATTATTGTAATGTGCATTAATTGTTTCTTATTCTTCCTTTTCCTCACCTCATCAAAGTCAGCGATGATCTCATTGAGGAGTCTGAGACACTCCACCCCCTCGTTGTTAGCCTCCAGCTCCACATAAAACTCTGAAAAGTTGCTTATGGAGGCAAACATGACAGCAACACACTCACATGACTGATAGTACAACTCGTCATTCCGACGCTCCCGTGCAAGGAAGTGGGCAGCTACGTCCTTTGGCAAGATATTATGGAGCAAGCGGCGATTGTACGCCTGCAGCTCCTCCATGTCCTCCTTCTCCTCTGTAGCCTTAGGTGGGACAGGGAGGGATGCGGTTACTTAGTTATGCTGTCAGGTGACTGGATTCATGATGTTATTACAGCTGCTAGATTGGCCTTTTCACAGAAGACATTTTGACACCTCATAGTCAAGATTTTGACATTACATTTAGCTCCCTCACTTTTAGTCCCGCTGCCATGAATGTGGGCACAGCAGCACAGTGACATGACTTAATAAGAACAGAGCCACTGTTAAAGCTAACCTAACATGATTTCCAGGCTATGAAAAGTCACACTGCCCACAGTGAAAAATGTCTTTTGCTGAGTTTAAGTATTTTTGGTTTCCCTTTTGTTTATAGTTTATACATGTAATCGTTCAGCCTACCTGCAGCTTCCAGAGGAAGTCGAGACGTGCGGTGGACTCCACCTGCTGGCCGTGCAAGTAGAGAGCCAGAACAAAAACTGTGAGGATTATAGGAGTCATGACCTTTAGGGAAACCTTGGTCACATTGTCGCAGCTGAGGAGGGAAAGATGAGCAATGAATGAGTGTCTTCAATATTAAAACTGATGCATACCACTGTTCTGCAGTTTTATTGGAACCAAATCTGGAAAACAGCCAAGAAAGAGTCATGTCTACAAACTATATGGGCCTCTTAAAGTAGATACAATCAAATATAAAACATAACTTACTGCTGCAGAGAATCATTAACAGGTTTTAATTGCCTCAGGAAAAAAAGAGCATATTTTTAAAAAAAAACTAGAACTAAACATGAAAGTAGGTCTATTAGAATATAAACCTTATTAAAAAAAAAAAAAAGCAGGTTAATTTCAACCTAATCCACAGTACTGTGACACAATAGAGACTTTTCAGGTTGAAAACTGGGAAAACAGTGATTGTAATTTTTCTTTACGAGTGTTAGCGTTGCCGGGAAGGGGACTCACAAAGTTTTGGCAATGACCAGCATGTCTGCGTTGTCGAACAGGGCCACCTGAGGCCACTCCACTAGCAGGAGGAAAGTGAGCTGGATGAACAGCATCAGAGCCAGCTTCCCTATGCTGCTGATGTGGAGGAACACAGAGCAGGCCAGCAGGGTCAGCAATACACTGTAGTTGAAATACTGCAGCACAGAGGAAACAGAGACAAAGGGAGGCGGAGGAGGAAGAGAAGTAGGTTTAGGTTTAGAGTGATAAGTCAAGATTTCACCAACGCGGAAAAACAAACATGAACATGAAGAAAACACCTATGATTCAGTGTGCATCTGCAAAAGCAAATGGACTGATTCTTATATAGCGCTTTTCTACTCTCCCGGAGTACTCAAAGCGCTGTATACAACATGCCTCATTCACCCATTCACACCCACTCATAC
>VUQG01015435.1:18825-32581 GCA_015106755.1 Etia nguti
TGGCATGCAGACTGGGGGAGCCAGGAATCGAACCACCAACCTTCCAATCAGTAGCTGATCTGCTCTACCACCTGAGCCACAGCCACCCCAAATACAAAAACCCTTTTTCAAATATTGCCTATGTAAGAGCGCTGTGTTCATTAACCTGCCCAGGTGATGATACAAAGTGACGCACACAAAGAGTCACTTCGAACTTCTAACATTCCCCCCTCGGTTTCATGAAGTCTTAACCACAACTGCAAGTGTGCATGTGATCTCTGCCAAATGTGCAAGTGTGAGAACAGACATTGTTAGTATGAGCGCTACATAAGTTCAAGCACTTAATGAACCTTTACTTCTCTCTCTCTTTGTCACTAAGAGCAGGCTCTCTCATTCTCCATGTGGGTATCCGTAACAGCTACAAGGTGCTACAGCTGCTCTCACGCCTCGCACCCAAACTGTGAAAAACCCCTCTTCTGGATTGGGAATAATGAAAATGCATCACAGACAAATATTTTAATCTTGCTGCAAATTACAAACAAAATTCGGTGAGATAAGACACGACTTCTCTTGTGGACACTCTCCAAACAATTCTGTTTCTTAGTGAGTGTTTCATAAAATCTGCCTCCTGGCTTTTATGAAAAAGCGACCGGAGGTGCTCATTCAGACATGAAAGGGACACGTTCAGAGGCCATCAGAAGGGAACAAATGTCTGAAAGTGGCTTTACAGACACACAGGTTTTTTTAAAAATGCTATGGAGCTGACCTCTGGAAAATGGCAGGGCACTGTCTGGTTGGAACACAGAGTCAAACCATCCTCTGCTATCTCAGTCAGGTTACGAAGCAGGCAGAGAGTCACTGATGTGTTCAACTCCTCGGCCACACAGTCCTTCAGGTTCTCTCTGCTGCATGTAAACTGGCAAGAGAGAAGGAAACAGTTTGTCATTAAAGAGTCAATAACTGGAATCCGCAAGGAAGAGAGCACATGTTATGCTTTATATTGCAGCACATATGGTACTGGTTTAGGAGCGGTACAACATGTTTGCTGATTGTTATTACTTTGACCAAGAGATATACAGCGAAGGACATTTTTGCATAGTTTCTAGTTTTCATTGCTCCTCTCAGGTGAAAATAATGACTTTAGGCATGTGTAAATTAGCAAAGTCCTAGTAAACAAGGGGAACCTCAAGGGCTGTAAAAAGAAGCCAAGAAGCTTCTCTGTTGGCCAAAAAATTTGTTAATCGTCATGTTAAAATGCTCTGCTACACATTTCATAGTGTACTTACAGTCTGGTACAAAAAAAGGTTTGAGCGTTAAGTCCGCTTTGTAGTAATAGTTGTATCCTAGGCCCCTTAACCCATTTTTAGTGGACTTATCTCACAAATAATCTGGCTTTCTATGTGTTGCAGCCCATCTGAGAAGTTTTGTTGAGTGAAATTCATCTGTTACCTATTAACAAATTAGCAGTGTGTATGTGTGTCTGTGCTTTGCATCCTTATCGTCCATAAAGAAAGCTTGCTAACCAAAGCTTGATAGCATTAGCTGACAACATAGCACTCTGCACCGAGCACTGCGAATACATTTTAATTCTGAACTTCAAAAATCCAACATGGCACCAACACTTAAGCTTCAAAATGTGTGGTCAGGGGGGCAACGCCCATCTTTTATATCCAGATTATGCCTTAAGCAGTATTTATGTCAAAATAACGTATTATATCCGATATACTAGAAGTTTTTTAGTATTCATATAATCACACATTTATGGAGCACATATAAAACTAAATGGATCTTTATAATGCTCACATGGAGAAAACATTGATTTCTACAACCTCATCTGTCACAGTGATGGATTATGATTAATTGCCTCTGTCCACCAATATCCATATAGCCAAGATAGTGCTTAATTACTTTATGTTAAAGTAATGTGTAATAATATTTAAAATAATCATGAAATAAGTATTTCATGATGCAAAAAAGCATCAAAATTAAGACAGTCCGTACCATGTTAGCAAAAGAAGAGATATAGAGGAGGAGGATGGTGAAGACGCCCACCAGTGTGCTGTTTGCTCGAGATCGGACTATTTTCTTGGTCACTGTCTGCAAGGCAGCTGGAAAAAGCTTTGATACAGACACCAGGGAGAGCATCAGATAAGGGAGAGTTAATGCCATTAGTGATGCTGGCTGAAAACATGTAATAATGTCCCTTATCTACAAGAGGAACCACAAGAGTGGCGAAGGCCTTTGTTTCGTACTTTGATGCAGGAGTAGATGGCACAGACGAAGAGGATGTTGGCGAGGATGACGAAGATGCTAATGTAAAGACCGAGCATAAGCGGCGTTCTGAGGAATAGATGAAAACAGGGTCATTAAGATGTACAACTCTAATGAACTCCTCATAAACGAATCAAGGGCACATTTCCTGTGCACAATTCAGTATAAGTGGAAAAGGCAACTTGTCAAAGAGAACTACTTACTTTGGGAAAATAATAACTTGAATGAAACAGATGCAGCAGAAGACAAAAAGTATGCAGGCCACATATCCCCCGAAACGATCATCAACTTTTTTAGAGTACTAAAGAAAAGACAACGAATGAGAAATCAGATGCACTGCAGTCCAGTTTAAAAGAAAATACAATTTTTTTCTGTTAGGGATGTTTTTGGGGTGAATTTTAATTTAATTTTTGTTAAATGTCAACCTTTTTCTCAAGTTCATCAGTCTGAAAAGTGAGCAGAAACTTCTTGACATGATCTTTCCTCAGCTGGTCAATGCTGCGCGCATCGATGGCCCGTCCAAGAAACTCATCCACCTCATCCTCGCTGTTCAGTGCCTCCTGAGTACAGCGACTGTGAAGTACATGGAACAATAGGTCACTGTCACTGCTGTGTGTTTGCTTCACTGTGAACCTGTCTGTGTGTGTGTGTTCTGGTTCTCCCTATCTTGGTGGGGACCAAAATCTGAAATTTACTATACTGATGCCCTCGTGGGGACCAAAATCCAGGTCCCCAAGTGGTTAAAGGCATTTTTCACACTCAAAATGTGGTTTTAGTGTAAGGATTACAATTGGGTTATGGTTAGGTTTAGGCTAAGGATTAGGTTTAAGCATTTGTTTTTGATGGATAGGGTCAGGGTAAGCGGCTAGGGAATTATTATGTCACCTAGATGTCCTCACTAAGATATGAAAATGTGTGTGTGTGTGTGTGTGTGTGTGTGTGTGTGTGTGTGTGTGAGGATGTTGCCCTATGCTGTGACACAGAGGATGACTCAGAGATAACATGGCATTAGTGTGTTTGATGGATCTGACTGTGCAAAACCAACAGTTTACCCTAAAGTTAAACTGCTACAGTGACAGCTGACAAATCAAACTCTTAAACAAAAACTGGAGCCCACCCAAAAAAACCACTCACTTTTCTTTGCTGGATGCTTCATCGATGCCCTGAGAAAAACAAAAAGAGAGAGTGAAAACAAGAAGAAAAAAACAGGATAGAAAAAGAAACAAAGGGGAGAGATTATCATGTGGTCACAGTACGACTGAAAAATAGACACAGACTCAGACATCTGCACAGCTAATCCCTGTGAGCCAGACTGATGTTTTAATTAATGCTGGGAGGCTTCAAATTACACCCTCTTTGCCCCTAGGGCTGAAACCCTTTGAGATGGAGAAAAAAAAGGAGGAGGAGGGGAAAAGAATGTACGAAAGAAAAGGAAATGAGACTTCAAACATAGAGAGAGAGAGGATGTCAGAAAAAGTGTGTGAAAAAGAAAACATATGCAGCTGCAGACTCATCAGATTAGCTTGAATAGTGAACTAGGAATCCTTGAGAGCCCTACAGATCAGTACTTCTTCTCACGTCCTCATTGTGTTCTGATACTGTTTGCAACTCAAATGTGTTTATTTATTCACAGAACACTGTCTAATATGAAGCCAAAAGTAAGATGGGAACAAATAAGCACGTACAGCAACTCTATGAGGCCGTACCCAGCAACAGGTAGGCATGCTTACATCACATAACCAATACTTTTGTTAATACGCATGTTAGCATGCAAGTCAGGAAAAGGGTAAAAATACTTTGTAACAGTAAACTAAGATGCCATCTGTAAAAACAGTACTATAAAAATGTAGAAATACAACCCAGACAGATGACGCTACTGCTGAAGTGTCACAAACTGTAGTTCTTCCAGTCGCCACTAGAGGCCAGTTCCAAAAGCGAGTCAAATCTCTTCTTCTTGTTAAAATCTCCAACATCACAAATTTAAATAAAGATGTTTGTAACCTTTTATAAAGAATGATTTTGTTCTCCCTTCATAACATTTTTAAAAGGGGAGTGAGGGGAGGTGGGGGTCATTTCCTTCAACTATTTGGATTTTGCTAAGCCTTAAAAGAAGAACGGGTGAGCTCACAGTAGATATGTCCATCTCTTTTATACAGTCTGTGATACCAACTCTATCCAGATGAAATGTCCACAACATTTGAATATGCACACATTTTTTTAAACAACCTATTGAAAATATATTTATAATTTAACTTGAGAGAATGGAGAGGATGAGGAGGTATCTCACCATCTTCTGGTAGGCTTTAGGCTCCTTGTTTCTGTTGAAAGATCTGTCAGGCACCCAACGTGGCATCACTCCCTCTGCAGAATTTGCACGTGTATGCTGCATTTTAGCTATCATGGCTTTCTCTTCTTTCTGGAAGTGAAGAAACCCCAACAGGATAAGTGCTTTGAAAAATAAGGTCTTCTATTCCAGGTGACAACCCATTATATTATTTGTGTGAAATATAGCACTGGTGTGGTATTCAGATGAGGTCAAGCAGATAAGCACGTGTGTGTGTATGTGTGTGTATGTGTTTGACCATGCACTGACCCTTTTCTGGCTGCAGCCCAGCACCAAGAAGGTTTCAATGTTGTGTTCCTTCAGGTAAGCATTCCTCTCGCCTCCAAAGCCTGGCTCCACTTCATAGTCCCCGTTCAGATACTGCAGTGTCGCTTTGGTGATGTGGATACGACTACACACACGCACAAAACACACACACATACAGACAACATAAAGTCTGTCTTAAAACATAAATCCTATGGAAGATTCCTCCACCACAGTACGAGGTAATGTGGGCAGGACCTACCCAGCCTTTCCCCCAGCCTCCATTTGGTTGGCAAGGGTCACGTCGTTGGACCACACATCAAACTGCCACTTGCGCAAGCCAAGCACCCCGCAGTGAACGCGCCCGCTGTGGATGCCTACCCGCATGTTCACGTTAACGCCTGTAACCTCTCTTACCAGCCTGCAGATGCACACACACACACGAACACTGATGTCAAAAGGCGACCATCACGTTCAGCTTCACAGAGTCTCTTCAAAACCCTGTGTGCCATTCACAGATAAACTTAAAGAGGTCCTATACATGCAATAAACAAAGTCTCACATGAGATCCACATATGTACAAGTGATTATTCTGAGCTAAAAGTAAAGGTTTGAGACTGTTCTAAAGCCTCTGTTCCAGACAGTTTTTTTCCAATCATGGTGGACTATGATGTCAATGAGAGATTGGATTCTTTAACATGGTCTCTGCAGGCACACAAGCTCTGCCTGTGAGCACAACAGCCCACCTACTCTTCAAACCTTTATGTTTGGGAGGAGAACCCAATCACTCACAAGCTGGCTTTAAGAGAGTGCGGCTTTAAAGGAAGCGGAGCAAAAATCCTTGTTTCGGATGGGGCTAAGCACCTCAGTATAACATAAACAGGGAACATTGTGAATCATGCAAAGCCACTATAGTTGAGTTAAAGGGCAAAAATATGGAAAACTGAGCATAATAAATCCTCTTCAACATTCAGTGAAATAAAACTATGGCTGTCTTAAGTGTGCATTTTACTCACGAGATAGCTTCAATCATGTCTACTCCCATCTCCACACAGCAGTGGGCGTGGTCAGCACGGGGCTCAGGCAGTCCTGACACACAGTAGTAACAGTCGCCAAGGATTTTAATACGCAGACAGTGGTTCTCCTGTAAACAAAGACACAACGGATAAAATGTTAGACCTTCACCTACAGCTGATTCACAGCATGTCAAATAGATTATAAATGCATAATGTGAATGATTTATAAGCCTCAGCAAAGTCCAATTAGCAGGTTACACAATGCTTAAGTATCAGTAAATGCATCATATTCTATTTGTCATACTAACTAGGACTGAGACTACAGACTGTAAAGGTACGTAAGAACCGGTGGTTCAAAGTTCTGCTATGAAAGTAGTGGCAGCCAGCGGCAGCACTCACCGAAGCCAGCTTGTCAAAGCGAGCAAACAGCTCGTTCAGCGTCATGACCAGCTCCTGGGCCGTGCACTGAGATGCCAGGCTGGTGAAGCCCTCAATGTCAGCAAACAGTATGCTGCAGGAGAGATGATGGGTATGTGGGGAGGGAAACAGGGAGAGGGGAAGCAGAACAGACAGAGGGAAAAAGAGGGGGAAAAAAGGAGACACAGAATGCAATCAATCAACATGGTGTAGAAAGAGACAGCATGGTCTAGCGGCTCCCTCCTCCTGTTCAACTACCATGTGAGCAAGGGAAAGAGAGGCAGACATTTGTTTGGCTCTGGCTCTCATCATCCAGGCCAATGTAGGTCACCTCCTCTAGCCCTTCCCTCTGAGAATGCCCCCCCCCCGCCCCTACCCCTCGATCCCTCTGTCTGCATGCCTTTCATTGCAAACTTTTGATAGTAATAAAAGGCGAGGATAAACAACACCCCAGACAAAGTTAGAGGTGAAGTCAACAGATGGCGCTGTGACCACTGCGAGGTCATCCACCAGGGACAAACTCGCACTTAATTACAGCGGTCAAGGTCCTGTCTGTGTCTACCACTGTGGGCAAGATGTGCCATGATGCACCACTTCATCTATAAGGGATAGAATTAATAAATTATAAACAAACCTATAGTATTTTCTCACTGGTGGGAGCAGAGCCTGAAGTTGATGCAGTTTTGCAATGGACATTTTTTTACCCATATTTTGAGATATGCATTTTTGCTAACACCACTTTTAATGAACCAGCTTCCTATTGTAAACAGCAGCATGATGAAAAAGACATCAGAAGTAACCAGTGCATTGTTTTTGGAAGAAAAAGCTCAGCGCTCAGCACTGAGTACTGAGTATGCCATACACCGTAGTTTTACTGGCAAACCAGTAAAACTAAGGTACTGAAACTTCATATACCTTAGTTTTACTGGTTTGCCAGTAAAACTCTATTATTATTCACTCCTGCAGTAACTTATACTTGGCAGGAGTGTTCTGTTTTAGGACTCCCCAGTCCTTCACACACAGAGAGCAAGGAGAAGCACTGGGAGACATGTGGCTACATGAAAAGACAGAGGCGGTGAGAGATGCAAGAATGGAGCGGCATCAACAACAATAGATATGATACTGATAAGCTCAGAAACAACATGAACGGGAGTCGCTCAACTGGAAATGGGTTGCAAAGTGGCTTGGAGATGCATTGCAACTGTGAGCAGGCTAACGTAGCTTAAAAGCACACCTTAATGTCATTTGTAATTGCAAGGCTCTCAAGTGAGCGATCTGATGTGGGCCAGCAATGGGAAGGAATGAGCTGCATTAATTACTGCCTTACTTAATGCTTTGCTTAATGCTTGATTTTTCTTTCTAAGTAATTTTGTACAACTCTTTAAAAGCACCATCAGAACTTCTTATAAAATTATTAAGTAATTAATGACTGATAGTTTATCCGTCGCTTGACTAACCATTGTTTAAATTACAGACCTGTTAGGGTTAGGCTAATCAAAACACTCTTTCTGAATACCTTCAGTTTAGTTGTCCAAGTGTTATTGCCTTTGCAAAACAACCCAAGTATTATTTATTTTTTAGTCTTTGGATAATGGATTGCTTGTGTAAGTTTATACCTATGTAGGTCAGTGGTGCTGCAACAGAGTATTCTAAGTACATTACCTGTACCTATCTGGGTCACCTATGACAGGAGATCTTTGCTTTAACCTCATTACATTCTCCCGGCCACCACAACCTGGACAGCACTGGCTAAACTCTGCTGCAGTACAGCCAATAGAAAGATTCAATCACCTGTTAGTACTCAGTCATCAGTGATGGATGAGACTAAGAGGCAGCAAACTTTGAGATCTGCCTTAAATTATTTGCTACAGAAAGCACATCAGCATCCTTAAGCCAATATTGTTGCTTAAGCCGGTGCTGTCAGTGTCAATAACCAGCAACATGCATAATACATGCTTTCAAGGAAATAGCGGTTGGAGGGACTCTGGGGTCCAACCTAGCTGAGCACTCCCACATTTTTTGAGTCTTATAGTATGTTCATGCAGAAGCATGTGCGTGCATTCATCTGTCTGTGTTTACCTAACATTGTCGTGTTTTTGAATGTAGATCTTGTGGAACATCATATCTTCCTTCTTGGCACTGATATCAGCCTGCATCTCCATGGCAACGTGATGTGGCAGCACTGACAGCAGTAAGCGCTCCTGAGAGAGAGGTAGAGATGACACAAGAGAATGAGAGAACAGACAGAGAGATGAATTAAAACAGAAAGGAAGATGTGAGAGTGCGTGATAAAGAGAGTCCATTCATTTTCATCCTTTTCTACTGTTGGAGTGTTTACTGAGTCACCCTGGCTCGCTGGCATCTGTGTGGGAAGGTGTTAGTAAAATAGAGAGGAGTGGAGATACACGTTATACTCCAGAACATATTGTTGACTTCAAAAAGGGAGACAAACAAATTAGGCTAGAAAACTGAGACACTCATTTGTTGCTCTTCTGCAATTGTGTATATGTCTTTCTACAGGACTTGGTCTCAGCAGGTGTCTCTATGTGTGTGCCTGTGCATACCGTGTGCGTATAAGTGTACCTGCTGCTGGTTTTCCCTCTGCAGGTGCAGTCTGGCCTGAATGTATCCTCTAGTCTCCTGGAAGGCCTGTCTCTGGGAGACTTCAGCAGGGTAGTGAGTACAGATCCCGATCATGTTAGTGCACAGGAAGATCAGCATATTGGCATTGATCTGAAAACACACAGACAGACACAAAGCATCAGGTCGAAGCTGAAAAGAAAACAAAAGAGCATCAAGCACATGCAGGTCTTGTCACAATAATACAATAAACTCTGACTGACCTGGGTGAGGTCATTGAGAGAAAATGATAACATGCTATGTCATAGGAATTACTGCAAGGCGAAAGATTCCTCAAATGTCTGAGGGCCCATTAGATGTGATCTGTTTAGAGACGATGAGCATGGCCTTGTGTTTGCTTTGCAAAGGATTTTTTTTCACACTTGTTCTAAGTGGCAGAGAGGAAGCCCAGACTGTTTAATGCTATGAATCAGTGGAGACGCGGGAGGAATGTGCCATTCCAGCTTCTTTTTCTTAAGAGCTAACAGCAATATTGTATTTATTGCACTGAATCCAATTAAAAGGCAAAAACAGAGAGATTATTCCAGCATTTGAAAAGATGACTTTTGTTAAAATCTAAAATATAGAAAACACGGAAATTCTCCTGGCAAATAGTATAAAGCAGAGAGACAGAACATCTTTTATGCAAGTGGTAGTCTATCTCAATGTGCAACTTCAGATAGAAGCAGACAGATCCATTACTGTAACTTTCTTGTGTGTACCCACTAAGTTTAACAATGAGGCTCTGAGAATGCTGTGCACAATCTGTATAACATTATCTGTGACTTGAGTAAATTAAGTTTATCGTGTGCAGTTAACTTTGTGGGGTCATTGACCTTAAAGGCATTCCTCTGTGCTGCTCCACTCACTTTTTGTGTGTTTTCGGATGCGTGCCGTAAGCCAGCGTTTGAGTCTGTTAGTGATTTCTTTTCTCACTAGTCCACAGCCAAGACTGAAGATCAGAAATGGATGCCTTGAGCTCTGGACTTCCCCTCAGCTTAGAAAGACGTGGGCATGCACACACACACACACGTCCCCTCCATGTTCAGAAACACACTCCAGCCTGGGAAAGTCACTTGACCTCTGACCACAGCACAGAGTGCTTCCTCTGAAGATGATATCATCAATAATGAGAAAAGGACATGCACGCACTGGACACACAAAAAGCCTGAATGTTAAATCTGTCCTAATGACAACACTCTCACTGAACTTGGAGATTTGAAAACTTTGTGCCACAGCTGGTATGTCGCCAGACCAGTGTGTTTCTGTGTGCATGCTTGTAATTTGTCTTTATCAGACAGTTGGCGGAAGAGAGCTGCTGAACTGGAGATAGGGGCTGATTATCTGTATATGTACATTCACTGCATATTTTAAAGATGTGTCTCCGTCTTTTCAAAAAGCATCGCTGCGCTAGCATCCACACTTCAACCCTCACGCTTGCAGAGTGATGGCAGATCCTCTGCCACTGTCCCCACATAAAGGTTTACAGTGTATACACAAGAACTTAGTATTTGTTGTCACAACAAGGCAGAGATAATCTAAC
Source organism: Etia nguti (assembly GCA_015106755.1). Classification (NCBI taxonomy): domain Eukaryota; kingdom Metazoa; phylum Chordata; class Actinopteri; order Cichliformes; family Cichlidae; genus Etia; species Etia nguti. The sequence continues at coordinate 29,258 of VUQG01015435.1, forward strand.
AACCTGTGCTTGAAATGAAACATAGCACCATTACCAAAGGACAGTGGCAGGCAAATTTCACTCTGGGAGAGTCACTGCTAGCCTCCTATTCCACCTGAAAACAAATGGCTAAACTAGATTAGGAACACAGCGGTAAGCAAAAATAAACACTCTGATGGTTCACAGGTGTACGAACAAACATACCTTTGATGGACTGGTTACATACCAATCTTTGATATAGCATAGTAATCACTTTATTCCTTGAGCTCCATAATGCAGGATGACAGACAGACTTATTAACTTCTAGAGATTTCTAACAACAGCTGTCAAGAGGCATGACACCCCATCAACGGGCCATTAAACATCAGAGGTCGACTCATGTCATTTACATGAATGAATTGGAACCATGCTATGGTTAAATTACTGATTAGCCTATTGTGCTCCTAAATTACTGGCAATCAAGGAGGCACTGATAAGCCTTGCTTTGCAATATCACAGACAACACAAAAAAAGAGGAAGTCGGGTAATTTTGTTAAGTGGCCCTTCTGAGATACAGGACCTCCTGCAACTAACTAACCATACTTTTCAACAATGCACGTGTTTCAGAGATTTGAGCTTTCCATGTGAGTAATTTTAATCCATATATTATTCCTAGATATTCCTAGAAAAGAAATTAACTGATAGTCTGGCTAAGCACGCATAATGACTCTCAGTGCAATGATGTGCTGGGATAGCGTGGATAGGCATTTATTTGCAAATAGGATGCAAATGTATGTGCAGCATTTACTGAAGCTTGCGAAAGCCTTAAAATGCGAGAGGGGACGGGGCATTCTGGTTCAGGACTATTAAAATGCAACAACCGACGACTACATCTGGACGGGTAGTGCAATATAACAGCCCGACAGCTATAAATGAGTGAAAGTGAAGTGTGAAGAAACATGATGAACAAAGCTTGTATTAATGCCAACTTATATGCTTAGTCACCGTACAGTCTAGAGATTAGAGGCAGACGCATTCACAGAGACTTTTGAATAAATCTTGTGCGTGAGCGTGTGTGTGTGTGAATCCTTTTGGACTGGCAGCTCTTTGATCCTGAAGCTTGTTGTGTCTGCTGCTGCACTCATATCACCCAGAACTCCAAATCTAGCACAGACCCCCGGCTGAAACTACCCTTCATAAACAGTGAAGAGAGAGAAGCAGCTTCTCTCCATTAACACAGAGCCAGTCTCTTTATAACGACTAATCTGGATTTAGAGTATATTCCACTGATGCCTCCTGACCATTCTTCCTGCAGACTTTTGGCTCTTAAAGATGAGCCTGCCTAAACATCTACTTAGGCAGGCACTTTTGGCGGTGGAGTTAAAAGGAGACCAAACATTGGCTTATAAGGTGCGGCTCACAGCAAGGTGCTTTATAAAGTAAAAAAAAAGAAAAAGAAAAGGATAGCATGCTAATAATCAAATGAGGGAACGGGGATGGAAAAGATTTTTGCTTGGCAAACACACACTAAATCCCTTCTATCTTTAATAATATCCCACTGGACAATTCCCTCATGCTCAAGCATGCTGGAACACATATGTGCCCAGATCAAGTTATGACAACAACATCCTTATCCATTTTTTAAGAGATAACAAGTTACAAAAAGAGATAAAAGTGAGATAAAAGTTCTTCTGATCAATAAAATATAGTTTTGTGGCATTCGACAGCACGCCTACACTGTACAAGCATTACTTTTGCTCTTTTGGCTCAGTGAAGGCAACAGTAAACTACAGAGTGGTCATATTAAATTGTAACTATCATCATGGACAATACACCGAGGGTAGCTAAAAACTAGGACCTGCCAATCACAGATACTAAAATAAGTCACTTGGTTAAAGGCGCTTTTCTTTTGGTCAGTGCTTGGATGCAGTTGTATCTAAAAAGCCTGCAGTGAAAGAAAAGTTCAGATATTTCACTAACCATGTGCAAAAAAGCTTAAACTTTAAAAGGCCAAAGTGCTACATCCCATAAGTCAACACTTGGGACACTGACTGCAGTTGACATGGGGACTAAACTCCAGCACATGACCTCTGATAGGCATCTGGAGCTTTTCAAAATGTCTTACAAAGATAAACGGCAAAGCCCAGTCACACGCTGCTGATCATAGCCTGCAAAAAAACAAAACAACATGTGGTACCACAGCAATAAAAATAGACAATACTGTTCCACTTTGTTTGCCTACACCTGATCTAATTAGCTGTCACTAAACTGTGTAATTATTCATTTGAGAAAGATGTTATTCCTTATAAAGACAGATGTTGCAGAAGGGTGGGGGTGCCTTCTTTGCCATCTTGGGCTCTTGCCATCTGGAATCGGAGCTTTGTTTTTGTCGTGACTCCGGCCAAACCAAAATTGGTCTCAGGCGACCAGTGAGGCCACGGAGTAATCTTTGTGAAACGCTGAAGCAAATTCCACGAAGCTAAATAGAGCTGGACCCAGGCCGCACATCTGCCAGATAAACAGATCCTGAATTAATACTTGCATGAGGAAAATAAAACACGTGGAAAATCTCCCAGCTATCCTGGAATTACTCACTATAACAAACTGTAACCGCCAGCTTAAACTACCCGCTCACTTCTTTTAATACCAACAAACACAGTGAAGCTTGTTTGTCCCTCATTTTCAATATCTCATCTTTCAATTTACTGTTAGCAGGATGAAATATAAACTACCAGATAATATTCCTTGTGGAGTAAAACATACAGTACAAGTAGCTTGCCATGATTACACTAATCTTCTTTTGCCACTTTATGTTGGGTTAGGGTTATCTATGGAAGCTCAAGACAGACATGAAGAAAGTCTAAGACAGCAAATCATATCAACTCTATAAAGTCATAATGATTTTACAGAAAAAAATAAGTAAACAAGAGACACGCATTGGTAAAGTTGGACACAAATAAGAAGTGAGTGGTTAATGAGAACACTGATGTTCCCTCAACAAAGAATAGCGGACGCACAACTTTTAGCTATTACTTCCTTGCAGCTGACTTCTTTTTGTTAAAAAAAATTATATCATGTAGCATCCCCAGTTTGGGTCTGCTCCAGGACCCTTTATTTGCCCCCCATTCCCTCTCTTCCTCAAGATTTTCTGTCTCTATAAAAGCTCAGGAGTGTTACAAGCAAGTAAATGGCCTCATCACTACTTGAAGTTATATGAAATTTATAGATGCAGTCAAATTATTAAAAATTAAAGACCATAAAAATTGAAGACTGTTCATTTCTTGGTAATTGAGCAAACTCACAAATTCAGCAGATGATCACCAAAAGCCCCCCCCCCCCCCCCTCTTTTTTTTTTTTACCTTTATT